>BHFT01049764.1:0-16205 GCA_004320025.1 Laticauda laticaudata | reverse complement strand
TCCATGGTCTCAGCTGTCGAGCGGCCAGGAACTGTGGAGGTGGCTGTTGCTGGAGTGCTGGTCTGAGGCGCCATTGGAGTGCCTGGTCCCGAGAGTACAACAGGCGATAGTGTGTTCAGGAAGCTCTCAGAGAGCTTCCTGAACATTTTCCTCTTGCCTATCTTTGTATGGGTGATATGGCCACTTAATTTGTAACATCATCCTATCCACTAAGATTTTTGACTCCTACAAAGAAGTTGAAAATGTCCCCCAGAAGCCCATAATAAATATGAGTTATTTAGGTCTTGAAGTTTCTTGATGGGTCCCAAAACATATACCTCTCTCTATCCTTCCCTCCCTCCCTCCCTCCAGCCCTCACCTCTCACTCTCTGTGTTTCAAATTGAAGTCTTAGTGGATAACCGGATATATATGAGCCAGCAGTATGCAGTGGCAACCAAAAAAGCCAATGCAATCCTAAATTGCATTAACAGAGGGATACAATCAAGACCAAGTGAGGTACTAAAACCACTCTATAAAGCCTTAGTAAGACCACACCTAGAGTACTACATCCAGTTTTGGTCACCACACCATAAAAGAGAAGCTCTAGAAAAAGTGCAGAGAAGAGCAGGATGATTCAGGGATTGGAGACCAAAACATACGATGAACGGTTACAGGAACTGGACATGGCTAGTCTAGTGAAGAGAAGGACCAGGGGAGATATGATAGCAGTCTTCCAATATTTGTGGGGCTGCCACAGNGCTAGTCTAGTGAAGAGAAGGACCAGGGGAGATATGATAGCAGTCTTCCAATATTTGTGGGGCTGCCACAGAGAGGAAGGGGTCAAGCTATTTTCCAAAGCACCTGAAGGCCAGATTTCCTGCGTGCAGCAGCCATGGTGAGTAGAGCAGGTGAAGTGCGGAAATCAGCTGGGCTGCATGGATGGGGTGAGTGAGACAGATTCATAGGACAGGATAGCACCAGGGCAGATGGGAAGGCCCAGTCAGTGGTTGGAACTACTGGTACAGGAGAGCCGATCCAAACCTGTAGCAGCCCACCACTGCCTATGAGATCCCTTCCAACTCTGTTAATCTGCATCTGTAAATTGTACCTGTATAAACTCTGGTTGTTTCACACTGCTGGACTTCATTCATTAGACAAGGATCATCAGAACAAATGCAAACATGGCCGACTTTAAACTTGCAAACATTTCATATTTGACCTTGACCTGCAAAGAGAGACACCAAGAGAGAGAAATTAGTCCACTTTGAACAGAGAAGTGGGAACAGCTGGGTAGTCGTCCTAATTGTATCTTTTCTTTCATGTACAGTGAGAGCATTTGCACCAAGACAAATTCCTTGTGTGTCCAATCACTCTTGGCCAATAAAGACTTCTATTTTACTCTATTGTAATTGCCAGGTGTCTAATTGTGTTCTGGCTCCCACCTACTGATCTATAGTGGTACTGCTTAATATAGTTACCAGGCATCTGGCTCTACACCTATCCAGCAGGCATGGCCTTAAAATCAAATACAGATACTTGACTTACAGCCACAATTGGAACCAGAATTTCTGTTGCTAAGCAAGGCAGTTGTTAAGCGAATCATGCCCTACTTGATGACTTTTTTTGCCATGGTTTTTAAGCAAATCATTGCAGCTGTTAAATGAGTCACGTGGTTGCTAAGAGAACTCAGCTTCTCCCATTGACTGATGCTGCAACCTTCATAAATGCACGTTGGCAATTAAAAGCCTGAGTTTTGATCATGTGACTTTGGAAATGCTGAAACGATTGAGGAATGAGTGGGGATTGGTTGTAAGTCACTTATTTCAGTGCTGGTGTAATTTGGAACAGTTGATAAATGAATAGTTGTAAACCAAGGACCATCTATATTGTCTGACTTTTGAATATGTTCCTCAACAGCTTTTCTCCATTGGGAAGTTAATGGCTAATAATAATTATTGCTGATTGCAAGTTAAAAGCACAATTTTGTGATCTTAATTAATTGATTGAACTCTTCATCGACTTGCTGCTTGAAATTGACAAGACTTTAAGACTTTAACTGATTGGAAGCTTTTGCCTCTTAACCTACTCTAGCACATTCTTGCAATTGAAAAACCACCACCTCCACCACCTCCTCCTCCTCTTTCCTTTTCTCAATTGCAATATTTGCTTGGTGTACATTGAGATAAAGCAGTATGAATCCCCTTGAATGCACGCAAGCCCTCACCCAGAGCAGGTCTACTGCATACGCGTGCATGCCACCCACCTAACAGTTGATTGTTGGGTATCTGGCATATATACGCAGGGTGCATGGATGCGCAGATGCGTGCACATGCACAGAGACACACAGCACATGTGGGGGGTCATGCATGCATGAACAGGGGGCATGAGGGGACCCACGTGCATTGCTTTTTGGGTGCAGGCATGCAAAAGTGCACACATAAGCATCCACACAATTATTGGCACAAGAGCCCAAAAGGGTTAGCCACCACTGGTCTACAGTTCTAATGCAAATCAATGATACTCTGATTGTTATTATAATCAGGGGTGGGATACGACAGGGTTAACTACTGGTTCGGTCATTTACGAGGTTCGGTGATTTATGATGTGCTTCCCTGCACGTTGCCGGCACGCGCCTGTAAATCGTCATTAGCATGCTGCGTGCAGAGAAGCAGCCTTTGAAACAGCCCTCTTTTCCTGCTTTTTTAACTGCAGCTGTGCCTTGCACAGCAGCTGAAGTTGAAAAAGCAGGAAATAAAGATCAGGTAAGAGCCCGGGTGGGCAGGTGCGCAAAAACATCAGCAGACATAGAACCGGTTCTATGTCTGCTGCTCTTCAGAGCTACCAGTTCTACAGAGGTGGACAGAACCGGTAGAAACCCACCGCTGATTATAATTCCTCTTGTTACTCCATTACAAGCTCATATATCAGATCCAGCACCACAGGTGTGGTACAGGATCCTGCTCTTGCTGTAAAATAGTGCTTTACAGCCCCTCTCTAAGCAGTCAACCTATTTATGAGGTCATAAATAGTCAACCTATTTACTCCTATTTATGGAGTCAACCTATTGCCCCCAATAATTGGGTCCTCATTTTACTGACCTTGGAAGGATAGAAAGTTGAGCCCACCTCAAGCCTGTTCAGGTTTGAACTCTAGGCTGTGGTCAGAGTTTGCCTGCAATACTGCATTTCAATGGCTATGCCACCTTAAAAGTTGACACTTGTTTTTTTTTATTAAGAAAACCATTTCATGTGCATGAAGTTATGATGCATTTGTTTTGTTCCTCTTTTGCACATGGTTTGACCGAGAGTAATAAATGCCAACAGCCTATGATATAGACCAGCCTCACCTCTAAGTATTACTCTCACACATGTGAAATCCCTGCATTAATCTTGAGAAGGCTGGCATGTGAATCATGCTGGGAGCAGCATAAGGTGGAAAGAAGAGAAAGTTGGAATGGAGCCCAGAACTCAGATAGAGTTTGGCCAGTTGGAAAAAAAAAACCCTGAAATAATTTCTGGGAATGTCAAAGGCGTAGTTTCTGCAGAAGTGTTCTTCACTTCCCATGAAGGGAAGATTAAGTTATTAAAATCCAGCAAGAAAAATAAGTAGCTGTCCTTTCTCCACCCAAATTGTTTTTGGAAAAAACAGGTACATTGATTGAGTCATCCCTGCTTTCCATCACAGTGCACTATGGGTGGTTCCCAGCAAAATTGTTGTAATATATGGTCACATGACCACAGGAGCTATAAATGGCTGGAAATCCAGCCATACTACTAAGTGCCCAAAGTTTAGTCATGTGACTTCAGGGCAGAAACTCTGACTCTGGGTAATAGGAAGCCCCAAGGTAGGTCCATCATAACTATGAAAAGTTGCCAATAAGTTGAAATGAATATTTTACCTTCTCTCTAAATTTACATAATTTTCTTTGTTTTGTTGTTTACATATTCCAATAATCAAATCTATAAATTACAATATCATTTTTCCTTTTTTCCCCCCAAGAATAAGTCTGTAAGAAACTGGACTTAGTTTTCACCTATTCATAGATCCATGGTAATTTTGAAAAGGAAAAGGACAGCTAGTAGCAAACTCCATTTATTGCTTCTTTCTGCATTGCAAACAATATCCCAAAGGGCCTTCTTTTTCAAGGGGCAGCTGGACTTTCTGGTTTTTCTTTGAAGACATTTCGCTTCTCATCTAAGAAGCTTCCTCAGCTCTGACTGGATGGTGGGGAATGGAAGGATTTATATTCCTTGCACGCAGCTGGTCATTTGCATCCTTTTGAAGAGTAATTGGCCTCAAGAAGTATAAATCCATCCATTCCGCACCATCCAGTCAGAGCCAAGGAAGCTTCTTGGATGAGAAGCAAACTGTTTTGAAAGAAAAAAATCCAGTTGCCTCCTGAAAAAAAAAAGCACCTTTGGGACAGCCATGACTTGGATGACTGAGAATCTCTACAGACTTTCAGCTATACAATTTGGGATGAACACCCTTTGAATGGTGTGGGAGCCAGAATGGATTTCCAGAGGGAAAATTGCAGACTACAGGAACCAGGAGCACTACTCAGGTGACCCTAAAGACACAGATAAACCTCCAAGCGGCCTCAACAATCCTCTAAAAGGTTGGAAATGACCAGCTGTTTGCAAAGAGTATAAATCCTTCCATTCCCAAAATCCTGTCAGAGCTGAAGAAGCTTCTTGGATGAGAAGCGAAATGTCTTCAAAAGAAAAAAAACCAAGGAAGTCCAGTTGCCTCCTGAAAAATCACCTTTGGGACAACCAAATCTATCTACAGAATTAGCATGTTTGTCTAAGGGACCCGGAATTAATTCCTTGTTTTGGGTTATTTCATTCATATTTTTTATGCCATGTCATGATAAACTAAAGCTGTAACTGTATATGGTGAGATTTACTTCACAATAAGCCTACACTGCAAAGTATAGCTCAATTCTTCTGCAATTTTTATTTATTTATTTATTTGTTCGATCATTCATTTATTCTACTAGGCTTTTATGCAGGGGTGGGATTCAATTTTTTTAACAACCAGTTCTGTGGGCGTGGCTTAGGTGGTGGGTGTGGCTTGGTGGTCATGTGACTGGGTGGACATGGCTTTATGGTCATGTTATTAGCTGGGTGTTGCCAACTCAATATCACTCACATCGAGACATGCATCTCCTCCCCTGGCCTCTCATGACTGTGGGGATGCTGCAACAGTCGTAAGTGTGAAAAATGGTCATAAGTCACTTTTTTCAGTGCCATTATAACTTTGAATGGTCACTCCACATAATCAAAGTACCAGCAAAGGAGGGGAAAAAAACTCCAGAGATGTTCCTGAGACAGGAAGTCTAGTCCTGCCAAGAATGTAATAAGGGTTAATGGAGAGGCAGTTTCTGTAAGCAACACCAGAATGTTTCCTTCCTGCCTTCCTTACAGGATTAGGCCAGTAATTTCTTCTAACAACTGGTTCTCCGAACTGCTTAGAATGTTAACAACTGGTTCTAGCGAATAGGTGTGAATTTGTAGAATCTCACCCTAGCTTATACGCCACTCCAATCATTCACCAACTTTGAGTATCTTATAATCAGGGGTATAAGCTGGGCGTTTGCAGGGGTTCGGGAGAGCTCCTAGCTAAGATTCTGTGCAATTTGGAGAACCCTCAAATCCCACTTCTGGGTGGCCCCACCCATCCTGCCCACATGAAGTCCCCACATGGCCCATTTTGAATGCAGGTAAGTGCAGGGCATGTGCGGAGGCTCGGAGAGGGTGAAAAATGGGCCTCCTGGAAGATTGGAAGGACTGGAAATGGGCCTGTTTCTGACTTCCAGAGAGCCTCTGGAGCTTGGGGAGGCTGTTTTTGCCATCTTGGAGGCTCGAGGAAAGCCTCCAGAGCCTGGGGAGGGCAACCCCCCCCAATTGTGGTGCAGGAGGCTGACTAGGCCACACCCACCATGGCCACGCCCATCCAGCAACTGGGCAACATTTTTGAAGCCCACCCCTGCTTATAATTCTACTATGGGTTAACAGGATTCAAATAACTAAAAACCAGAATAACAATAAACAACACAATCAACTAAGGTAACACAACATTAGCAAAATATGCTGAAGCTGAGGATCCATCAAACCCCATATAATCATATACCCATAAACAATTCTTCTCTCACTCAACAGCCTGATGGCATGATTAGTTTTTGCTTTCCTAAATAATCTCCATAAATTAATTCACATGCATAAATTGCTTACTATTTCTAGATTCATGTGACTGCTTGATTTGTGTATAAGGCATCCAATGCCAACACTTTTTCTAAGATAAAAATGAAGAGAAATAAAAATATAGGTGCTCAAGCAGCATTGGTTGTACTTAGTTGTTGGATGGGAAATTAGGAAAACCCCAGGCTATATTACTAGGTTGAACTGTGAAAGACTTCCAAGAGGTGGGGGGAAATCCCTTTCACATTTTTGCCAAGAAAGACATTTTTATATAAATCATCAGAAATTGAATTTAACCCTGGGGACTTTTTATTTTTACCACTGAAGCATCACACCACTCTTTCTTCCCTTCCACTAATGGTCTGATTAAACCTAAAATATTGTGGAATCCCACCAATGGTAACTACATTAATTTACTCCATGCTATTAACATCCAATCGAAACAGACTATCTTTTCATTGGATTTATCTAACAAAATTGGTGCACAGGAACTCTACAGAGAAGACTGATTGCTTCCAGCTGTTTTGGATTGCAATTCCTAGAAGATCACATCATCTGGGGGCTGTAATCCAGAACAGCTGGTGGATGTTGTCCAGTCCTTTTCTCTAGGCAAACTTCTCTAGCAAAATATTTCACTTTCTCCTTTTCTTCTACTTTTTTTTGGGGGGGTGGGGGGGGGGGGTTGAACTTGGCACTTACCAACTGTGCAGAAGATCAACTGAAAAACCAAGGAGAAGATACTTGTTCATCTTGATTAAATTTCACAAGCATGCAGGAGGAGGTGAGAAATGTTCCAGTGAAAATGGCAAAGAGCCAAAGAACAACTTTTCAAATCAGAAAAGTTGAAAAAACTTTTCAACTCAGACCTGCAACTCTTTCAAGCAGCTATTGACATGGGTAGGGTTGAAAGGAAGCACTTATTTTCATGAAGGCTTTGAGGAATAGCCAATTGAATAACTGGTGGAAGATTGACAAACCTTAATTTTGGGGAATTGCAAAACAGCAACCCAATCCCATATATAAATGACATTCCACAAAATAAAAATTCAGGGCAACTTTCATCAATGAGGATTTCTTATTTTCATTACAGGATGCTGGCAAGAGGGGCACTATCGTCTAACTTATCTGTAGAGCTCCAGGTCAAGAAGAAATCTATTGCACTGACTAATTGACCTGTGCTCATTACCAATTACTCTTCTTGTTCTGTTCAAAATTATTTTAAATCTTCATGCATCCGGGATCCAGAATAGTTCCTGAATTGTCTTCCTTCTCCACATATTTGCTTATGTCCCCAAAACCAGAAAGTTTATAAGAGTACTTCTTGTCGCTGGAAGTTTCAACAATGGTCATAAAACAACATGGTCTTTTGCGTTATACATTTTAGAAACTTTCCACTATACATTCTGGAATCTTGAATAGCTTTACAGAAACAGCCTTTCTATGCACTCCCGTCGTTGTTGTTTGATGGCTGGGAAAAGGGAACTGCAGCCTATCAGCCAACACACTCAATAACAAAACTGCACAATGTTTTTCTAGATCGGGGGTCTTCAAACTTGACAGCTTTTAGACTTGTGGACTTCAACTCCCGGAATTCCTCCTTCAGTCATGTTAGCTCAGGAATTCCGGGAGTTGAAGTCCTCAAGTCTTAAACTTGCCAAGTTTGAAGACCCTTTTTCTAGACCCTGCAACATTGACCCTGCTGTTCCTGTTGTAATTTTGAGTCTGGCCAGAAAAAATATTTTAAATACCAGAAATAATCATAGTAACTGTATTCACATAAGCTAATTTTCAATGTCATCAAATTATACGTTCTTTTTCTAATCCCACACCATCTTCTTGTTCTGGCCCCACCTACCTTCTCCTTCACATTTTAATATGCATTTCCTTTTGCCCTTTCCAACTGATCTATAAACCACAATGCAATTTCTCTCTCATCCCCATCCTTCCCAGTTTTGCAGTGTAATATTTCTACAGTCCAACCACATGGACAAAAAGATATCAAAGGAAAGGGCACACAAAATTGCCTAAATTTATGAAAATAACATTTTGCCAACAGAAGCCTTCAGGAAAGGCCTCTACAGGCAAGAAACGAGCTCCAGATTGTGTGCAGTGCCCCTTGTCCTCCGTTTCACTGTCAGGGGCCTTTGGAAAGGCTTCTGATGTTGAAATGGAGGCCTGGGGGGCACCACACACATCAATGTGCAGCTGCAGAGGCATTTCCTGAAGGCTTCTGACCATGAAAGTCTCTGACCATGGGGAAGGCGACGCCCGCAAGCCACATATTATATTCAGCAGGTTCTTACTAGTTCTGGAGAACCGGTAATGGAAATTTTGAATAGTTTGGAGAATTAGCAAATACCACCTTTAACTGGATATTTTAGTTTCCTTCCCCTGCCACGCTCACCAAGAATTTGTATCTAGTACTATAAATGTATAGACAGATAAACAGACAGATATTATGGCCTAAATTGCCCTTTCTGCTTCTTTTAAATTTACATTCTGGTGTTTTTAATTAATCTGTACTACGTAATTATCTCATGAGTTTGATTGTTTACTGAATTAACATTACTAAATTTTATCTGTTTTGTTTTATGTACCTGAGGAATTAGTTTAATGATATTGAGAAATTCCTTAAATAAATAACCACACTTCCTAAGGTGCAGTGCCTAGCTATGTGGTGCACTGACAATAACTTATTACTTAATACTAACAGGACCAAAGAGCTCATTGTGGACTTTAGGAAAAAGAATGGTCACACACACACTCTCCTATATACATTAACAGGAGAATGGTAGAACATGTCACTAGCTTCAAGTTCCTGGGGATCCACCTCTCTGAGGACTTGTCCTGGAAGATTAACACCACTAGTTTGATTAAGAAAGCTCACCAGTGCCTCTTCTTCCTGAGATTATTGAGGAAGAATCACCTCTCCTCAGCTATTCTGATTAATTTCTACCACTGCACAGTTGAGAGCATCTTAACTAGCTGTATCTCAGTTTGGTATGGAAATTGCACTATAAAAGAAAAAAAGGCATTACAGAGGGTGGTGAAAAACGCATTATAGGGATTCCACTTCCTGCCATTGTGGACATTCAGAGGAAACGATGTCTGCATAAAGCCCACAGCATCATTAAGGACCCCTTCCATCCAGCCACAAACTGTTTACTCTTCTTCTATTTGGGAGGAGGTTCAGATGCCTGCAGTCTAAGACCAGCAGGCTCGGGAACAGCTTTTACCATACAGTGGTTTCCTTGCTGAACTCCTCAGTTCATTTGTCCCCACACATATGCTGATGCTTCCCTTGATAATATATGATGAATTTTGTCTAATTTTCTGTGCATTTGTATTTATATTCAATGTGTCCAAAAACATTTTGTACAGTTGTATATGTTCATATATGTACAGTCACACTTATCTTTCTGTGTTCATGTACATACATTTTGTTGTGTTTTCCATTGACATATTCATAGATGCCTTGCATATTTAACAGATTTAACAGATAATCAGAGTTGGAAGGGACTTTGTAGGTCACCTAAGTCCAACTCCCTGCCCAAGCAGGAGACCCTACATAATTTCTAACAAATGGCAGTCCAATCTCTTCTTGAAAGTCTCAAGAGATGATGCTCCCAACTTCTGAAGACAAAGCTGCTCCATTGGTTGATTGTCGGAAAGTTTCTCCTTATTTCCAGGTTAAATCTCTCCTTGTTCAGTTTCCATCCATTATTCCTTGTTTGGCCTATTTGCATACATATATTTATATTTTACTGTTGTTTTGCATTTCTGGTTGGATGCTAACTGCGTTTTATTGCCTGTATCCATGGCAATGACAATAAAGTTGAATCTAATCTAATCTAATCTAGTTCAACACCCCCACCCAATCAAGCAGGAGACCCTACACCCATGATGAAGAACCTATGGCATGCATGCCACAGGTGGCATGTAGAGTTCTCTCTGCAGGCATGTGAGCCATCAGCTCAGCTCCACTGTACATTGTGCACACACCTCCTGTCGGCCAGCATCTCTGCCACACTAACATGGGAGGCAGGGCACATGAAGGAGACATGTGTAGATGCACGGGGGTGGAGCATGGGGGGGTTACATGCACATGCATGGGGATGGTGGTAGCACGGGGGTCATGGTGCATGTGTGAGGGTGGGGGAGGAGTGTGACACGCCCTCCTGTGCTCCCCATTTTGGGCCTAGTAGGCCTCCCTGCAGCCTCCTGGGAGCAAAAATGGGCCACGGGGGGACTGGGGGTGGGTGGGGTGGTGCGGGGGGTCACGTGCACATGCGCAGGGGGAGCTGAGAGCTCATACGCATCCTCAGGGATGAGGCAAGCAGGAGGGAGGTCATACACGCATTGCATTATGGGTGCAGGCACATACACTTTTGGCACCCAACGGCAAAAGGGTTAGTCATCACTGCCTACACCATTTCCGACCAATAACAGTCCAGTCTCTTCTTGAAAGCTTCCAGTGATGAAATGCCATGAGAAAACAAAGAAGTACATCATTTGAAAGATTAACACTGAGTTCTCAGTTAAGGCACAAAATGACCAGGTTTAAATTATTCTACTTTGGACACATTATGCAAAGACTTGGTTCTCTGGAAAAATCTACGATGCTAAGAAAAGTGAAAGCAAAGAGACAGCAATGATGGATGATGCAAGATATAGTGGGGGCATCACTGGAAGACCTGAAGGAATAGATTGGAGAAAGACTGTCACAATCCATGTGGTTCCTAAGAGTTGAAACCAATGTGATGGTGCATATAGATAATATTCCTTGAATATATAACCATTTGTTTAGTAACCATTCAAAGTTACAATGCCAGTGAAAAAAGTGACTTATGGCCATTTTTCACACAAGACCATTGCAGCCTTCCTGTTGGTCACATGATCAAAATTCAGATACTTGGCAACTGGCATGTATTTATGATAGTTGCAATGTCCTGGGGTCATGTGATCAACTATTGTGACCTGACTAATAAGCAAAGTCAATAGGGAAGCCAGATTCACTTTACAGCTGAATTTGTAAAATGAATTTGAGTTCCCCCTTGACTTAACAAACTTAACAACTGCAAAATTCACTGAACAATTATTTTGTCTAGCAACATACATTTTGGGCTCAGTTGAGGACTACCTGTAATAATCAAACAAGAAGCTCTAATTACAAATGATTTGAGCAGTCTACAGTTTCTACAAATCGGGTTGCAAACAATGCAATAAAAAGAAATAATACTATACAAACAACACACACAGCATTGGGAAATTCATCCATATAACCAAAAGACAAAACCAATTTCCCATGCTAGATGGAACACATCAGGATTACAGCATTTCAACTACATATGACTGTGAAGAAGGACTGTATATGAAGTCCTATTTATTGCAACTTCTTGGGTGCAAAAAGAAAAGAAAAGTTTCCAAAAAGTGAATGGCTAAACTCATTTTTTAAAAAATTGGCATAAGGCAATCTTGCAGATCTTTAGTAATATATGTTGGAGCAGCTTAAACAGCGATGCCTGGTTGGAAAGTTGTGTAACAGCACTCATTCTATTCACTCCTTAATTATCCTCAGTGAAAACTTGGGAGGTATGAGGAAACCCATATTCTTTTGCACGTTTTTGAATAATGTATGTGGTTATTCAGCCCAACCTAGTCAGTATTTCGTTGCTATGGGTGACTAAAATCTCAGAAGCTTTGTGCATGTCCTAGGAAACAGACCAGAAAGAAGTGCTCAGATCAGTTGTAACTGCTTCTCCTTGCCCAGTTTGAGTGATTAAGCTAGGACTGTTGAAGGATAAAGCTCATCAGCAGGATGATGGATAACTAAAACCTTATATAAAACTATATGTACGAAAGGGTAATCTTACAAAAAAAAATTAATCTTCAGTTAAAAAAAACAGGTAAAATTAAAACATTGACCAAAACAGCAGGCATGTAAAACAATCTCAAATTAATTTGTTATTGTTGTTAGTCGTGAAGTCATGTCCGACCCATCGCAACCCCATGGACAACATTTCTCCAGGCCTTCCTGTCTTCTATCATCCTCCAGAGTCCATTTAAGCTCATGCCGACTGTTTCAGTGACTCCGTCCAGCCTCCTCATTCTCTGTCGTCCCCTTCTTCTATTGCCCTCAATCGTTCCCAGCATGAAGCTCTTCTCCAGTGAGTCCTTCCTTCTCATGAGGTGGCCAAAGTATCTGAGAATCATCTTCAGAATCTGGTCTTCTAAAGAGCAGTCAGGGTTAGTCTTCTCAAATTAATATCCCATGAAATTAGAGACTCTATTTAAATCTATGAATTAATCCTTTCTCCCACCCTTCTACAGATAGAGGGATATAGAGAGAGCCAGTTTGGTCCAGTGGTTAAAGTACTAGGTTAGAAGAGACTGGGTTCTAGTCCTGGCTCAACTATGAAAGCCAGATGGGTGACTTTGAGCCAGTCACTCTCCCCCAGCTCAACTCAACTCACAGGGTTGTTGTTGATGAGGGAGTGCTGGATAGCTTCTCCACATTGAGTTATTTGCAAAAAAAGTGTGATTCAAACAAACAAACAAATAAATAAAAAATAAGTAAGTAAATAAATATAAATAAGTGTAAATAATGAAAAAGATTAATTTTATTTGATACCAAAGGAATGTTATATGGATTTTAAAAAAACAACAACATGACACATCTTAGTTCCAAAGGTGCTTTTTTTCAGGAGGCAATCTGGACTTTCTTGTTTTTTCTTTTGAAGATATTTCTCTTTTTATCCAAGAAACTTCTTCAACTCAGAGCTGAAGAAGCTTCTTGGATGAGAAGCAAAACACCTTCAAAAGAAAAAAACAAGAAAGTCCAGTTGCCTCCTGAAAAAAGCATCTTTGGGACAACCATGACCTGGATGACTGAGAATCTCTACAAACATATCTTAGCTTTATTTTTTTTTTATTCTTCACTTCACGGTATTGTCACTATTATTTCCCTTCGTGAGGCTATTGTATTTTTTCTGTATTTCACTTTTATGAATAATGATGGTTTGTTTTTGTTTTAAATGGACCTCTGCATTTTGAAACAACTGATGCTTTTGAGTCATTTTCAAGCTCTGTATTCTTTGTAGACCTGTCTTGTAGGAAGGATCTTTCAAACAGAAATTAGAAAACTGTTTACTCAGAAACTGCAGGAGATCAATGCTGCAATGATCATCACCAACCACAAAAGCTGAGAAAGAAAGGAGTCTTGTCAAGAGCTGGTCTGAATCATACAAGTTGTTTATCCTGGGAAATGGATTGGTGTGAAAGAATGCAACGAGGCAAGGCTTACCTCTTCTGGATACGCCCATAAGTGAAAGCAAAGGTTCCTCTCGTTTTGTGAAATTAAGGGAGGGAATTAATTACAAAGCATCCTGATATTCTCTCACCAAAGAAGAATGTGTTTATTAAGTACCACTCTTTTATTAGGGACCAAGTTTTTCCACAATAGAACAGGAGATGGGTAACCTTGGGTGGACAAAGACCGTGCTTGAGATGTTTGATAGTGGAAGGCCAGCAAAATTTGATATAACAGAGCAAGGTTTATAAGTAAAAAGATAAAGGAGAGTAGAGTAGAGTAAAAGTTGGAAGGGATCTTAGAGGTTTTCTAGCCCAACCCCCTGTTCAGACAGGAAACCCTATATCATTTCAGACAAATGGTTGTTCAATCTCTTTTTAAATACTTCCAGTGTTTCCAGCATTCATAACTTCTGGAGACAAGTTGTTCCATTGGTTAATTGTTCTAACTGACAGGAAATTTCTCCTTAGTTCTTGGTTGCTTCTTTCCTTGATTAATTTCCATCCATTGCTTCTTGTCCTGCCCTTAGGTGCTTTGGAGAATAGCTTGACTCCATCTTCTTTGTGGAAGCCCCTCAAATACTGGAACACTGCTATCATGTCTCCCCTAGTCCTTCTTTTCATTAAACGAGACATAGCCAATTCCAACAACCATTCTCTCTATTTATTTAGCCTCCAGTCCCCTAATCATCTTGGTTGCTCTTCTCTGAATTCTTTCTAGAGTCTCAATATCTTTTTTACATCATGGTGACCACAATCAAATGCAGTATTCCAAGTGTGGCCTTACCAAGGCATTGTAAAGTGGTATAAACACTTCACATGATCTTGATTCTATCCCTCTGTTTTTGAGGCCTAGAACTGTGTTGGCTTTTTTGACAGTTGGAACACTCTGCTGGCTCATATTTAAGTGATTGTCCATTAGGACAATCCCTCTCACAGTTACTGCTGTTAAGCAAGGTACCACCTATACTCATGATGGTGAATCTATAGCATGCATGCCAGAAGTGGCATGCAAAGCCATTTGTCCGGGCATGCCAGCTGTTGCTTGTTGCTCTTCCAGGAACCTGTTGCTCTTCCAGGTTCCAGTGTGGCCGCCAGCTGGTCTTCACATGCTTGGGAGCATCAGAAACTGGAAGAGAAACTCCCTGGCATGCATGGGTGTGCCAGGAAGCTGAGCTTCTGGTTTCCAGTGCACGCATGTATGCTGGCCAGATGGTCTTCGTGCATGCTCCCGTTTCAGCACTCTGTGTCGAAAAGGTTCACCAACACTGACCTATACTGTACCTGTGTATTTGGTTTTTCTTGCCTAAATGTAGAAACTTACTTTTTTTAACCATTGAATTTCATTTTGTTAGATAGTGCCCAATGTTTTAGTCTGTCAACATAGAAACCAGTTTGGTGGGAACACAATAGGATTCTGTGAAGGTTTATAAGGGAAGGGCAATTTGTGGAGGAGCCAGATCTTTTTTTTTTAACATGATGATATTCAATTTGCAATTATTTTCATATATTTACAATCTCATGATGTCATTGTTAGTTATTAACACTCACCTTAATAGGAGGGATATTGATGCTCCCCTCAAAAAAAAAAAGTATCTTTACAAGGCGAGGCATTTACTGGCAAGGCAAGCTAAGACAGTGAGAATATTTCTTTGAAAAAGAAAAAGGGTCAAAAATAACTAAATACAAATGAACAAAAACAGTAATAACAAGAAGAAAAGTATAGTATAAAATATTTAAGGAGTAATAAGTGGTGAGGGGGCAAGGGGAAAAGAAGGAGGGAGAAGAAAGGAGATTTATTAGTTTGTTTTTTCCTATAATGTTTTTCTTTATGTTATTTGCTTGCTTGTTTTGCACTTTTTTAAAGCTTCCATTTAAAAACATTTTATAATCGTATTTTCCTTTGAGCCATATTTTCCTCTAGTGTATTTTAGGTATGTCTATGTATTATCTTTCTTTATCCTTTTTTTACCTATCTATTAAAAAGTAAAATCATTAGCTGATTCTGTCTGTCTCCCTGCCTATCTATCTATCTATCTATCTATCTATCTATCTATCTATCTATCTATCTATCTATGTATCTATCTATCTAATCATCTACCTACATATCCATCCATCCGTCCATCCATCCATCCATCCATCCATCCATCCATCCATCCATCCATCCATCCATCCATCCATCCATCCATCCATCCATCCATCCATCCATCCATCCATCCATCCATCCATCCATCCATCCATCCATCCATCCATCCATCCATCTATCTATCTATCTATCTATCTATCTATCTATCTATCTATCTATCTATCTATCTTTTCTATCAGAACTGAATTCAGTTGTGACAGAGCTTCAGATTGCCTAGTAGTAGGAAGCACAAATTGCTGGCTGGAAATCTTGCTCTTCTTAGACAAGCCAGAAACCATGTTACTGAGCTTTTTCTTCCACTTTAAAGTTTCCCCATGATGGGCACTCAAAGTAAACTGCCTGGCAACATTTCTGATAGTTCCTGTCCTATGTCTAGAAAGAATAGCTCCCTGGAAATTCTTATCTTACCCATAAATCTCCTGTCTTGCTCTTACACATTGCTCCTTCTGCCTTTATAGCTTACTCAGCCCCGCTCCTCCCAGCAAGTCCTCAGGCCCAGTCCCACTGCACTTATGGATGCAAAGAGGATGTAAAACATTAAAAAAAGCTTGCCATCCATTGGAAAATG
>BHFT01049763.1:0-12390 GCA_004320025.1 Laticauda laticaudata | reverse complement strand
TCTATCTTTGTCTTTCTATCTATCTATCTATCTATCTATCTATCTATCTATCTATCTATCTATCTATCTATCTATCTATCTAAATATAATCTATTCTAAAGCTGTTTTTCTAGAGATATGAAAATATTTTAGGCATGTTATAGCAATGAGAATGATCAACTATTTTGGCCAATTATCCCACAAAAATTTCAATGAAAAGATGATACATATCCTATGTCTCATGTCCGACATCTTGCTGTCACATGACTAACACTGTGTAATAAATGTAGAAGGTGCATCTGCAGAAATATTAAAATATTCTTTTCTTACAGAGGTAGTGTATCACTTGTTTAAGAGTTATGTGAATTAACAGATGGGCCTGATGATTACAATAATATTGCCTCTGTTACCTTATACAAAAGGAAAGATAGCAAGAATAAGTGCATAAAAAAGAGAAAAAATAATATATGACATCTTCTTTGAGTTTTAATATTTTTCAGAAGTATATATAAAGATGTGTTGGTTGCAGATGTGAATCAATATCAGCAATTGGCTAAAAATCCAAATTAATTGCAACAATGTAGATTACATGGTGCAGTGAGGACTATGAACATTACTGAATCCAAAGCCAAGGTAGTTTTGCTTAAGCAGAAAAATGTAGTGAATGATTGCAAATTCTATATAAATGGTAAAATAAAAATGTGTATGTTGCATATCTTCCTAGAATGTTTACTAAAGATGGGAAAATGAATGGAGGTATTTTAATATCTGTAAATGTTAATGGAAAAAGAAGTGCAAATTATAGAGTCCATTATGAAGAATCAGTGTTTGTCCAATAAAGCAAAAATAGCTATCTATAAAATGCATATTTCTGCTTACTTTGCTTTGTTTCAGTGAGAATTTGTTATGTAAGGAAAAGCGTCCAAGTTGAACGCAATGAGAATGATTATATTGTAGTCAAAACAAGAGATAAGATAAAGAATGTGACATGAACCAATGTTTATTGAATATAAGTGAGTGAGAAGTTCAAAAAAGTATATTGAAGTGGCTTGACCATATGGAAAGAATCCATGTTCAAATTTCCAAGTAAATAAATAAATATAAAGGAAATGTGAGTAGATGGAGAAGGAGATGACCAAGAGAGTTGTGACTGGATGAAGATGATGCAAGGTAGAAATAAATAAATGAGACATTTATGAACAAAACACAGTGTGTACATTGCTGTATGGGAGTGATGACAACAATGACAGCTTGCAAGGAGGCTATGCAGAAGTCAGATGTACATCATTTTGTTTTAACTTGTATCTTTAATTTCTTATGTTTATTCCTCATTTCATTTCTGAATGTTGTTTGATGTTATCTTGAAAGGGAATACATGATGGATATGAATTTATTGTAGGTAAAGAGACTTTCTTATTAAAGGTAACAGATAGTTTGCTTTGCTTTTTAAATCATGATGCTGCATTGGAAAATTATTTTAGGATTTATATTATTATTATGGCTGAGGTGAAGGATGCTCCAAAGGAAATAAAAACCTGGAAGTCTACCTCTATAATCTGCATTTCACAATCATATACTTATTCTTCACAACATCTCTACGCCAGGAGTGTCAAACTAAATTTCTTCAAGGGCCAGATCAGCATTCTAGTTTCCTCTATGGGCTGGCCATGTGGGGGATGACTGTGGATGGGACAGATGCCTCCTGCAGCACCCTGCCAGCCAAAATGGAGCACAGGGGAGCCTTCTGCAACCTATTTTCCACCGGGCAATTCTGCCTTGCAACTTTCTAATGACTCCCTATTCTTGGAACTCTAGCTGCTTGTATTTAGACTCAGGATTTGGGGATGATCATGGTGCCAGACAAACACACCCTTTCAACAATGTTACTGTTCATAAACATGTACTGATTAACAATATTTTTGAATATTGTTTGTGAACTTTCTTCTTAAAGCATAATAAAATAAGAAGGAGCACCTGAATGAAAGGTGGGGCATAGATAAATTATCTGAAAGAAGAAAAGAGTGGCATGATTAAAACAGTAACAACAAATGAAATCATAACTGTTAGAGTGGACTGTCTATATAGATTCAATGCTTGTCATTTCTGTTTACTCATAGTAAATTCTATCAGGTTCAGTAGAGTTCACTGTTAGATTATAATAATATTTACACTTTCTACATATTAATATGATAAGACTCGTCTGTTTGCTTAGCAGTTGGGTGATAATGCACCAAATAAACTCCCAAATCCTTTCTGGTGTTCATATCGGCACTGTATACATTCCCATAAGTCTTTTTCTCCCAAACTAGTATTCAATAATATTTCGTGTTGAAGTAATTATATCCTATATGAAAAACTCATAAAAATTATGCACACAACTTTGCTGGAACCTAAAATAATACACCATAGTTTGAACACTGTCTAATCTTTTAGTTTAATTCTATATACAGTATTATAGAGATGGCAAGAGAACGCCTGAAAAATAATCTGCTTAAATACAATGTTACAAATTATTTGTTATGGCAATTTTGGAAAGCTGTTTAAATCTTTTTTTCACTCTCTCACAAAAATTTCCAAGGAAAAATATGAAAGCCCCTGAGACTTCATTGTTCCTATATAATATAGAATTTCTAAGACTAAAAGACTCACTAATTTGTATTTATTACAAAAAAATTATCATGTTGAAAAAGTGTGCTGTCTAAAATAGAAAGAGTAGTTACAATGCTGAATGCTGCCATTTTTATAAAACATTTGTCTGTTTTGTATACAATATTTCTTATACAACAGCACAGACTAGTGGTTGCCCAGCTATTAACAATTCAGTTATTAGATGATATAACATAAAAACTTGACTAAAAATTATTATCTTTAAAACAGAAAGAACTGGAATATCAGCAAATTTATAATACATAGTGATTAAAAGTCTGTGTCTAAAATCTTATATTATATTCTAACCTAAGTAGTTTCATTCTGCATTTAGTATTAGCATTAATGACAACTTGAATTTGTTCTGATACTTCCTAAAATAAAATGCAAAGTATAAAATGATGTAATTAGTTGACCAAAAAGAGATACATTTCTTTTAATCTTTATAGAGATAAATCTTGGCCCAATTTTTCAGAAAGCCAATAATGTTTTTTATTCCAGCTTTTCCAGATTATTACTTCATTAGTTGTATTGATGCATTATAATTACATTTTTAGGTTAGTCAAAGGTCATTGCTAATTTGCTTCAGTGATATGGGCTTCTGTGATACATTGTTTATAGAAAGATAGGAAAATGGCATGTTTGACTTATGGTTCCAGAATATCATTTACTATATACAAGAAAACACTGTTGGATTATTTTAATAAAAAGAATGCACAATTGTGTGGCATACCTATTTAAAATGTTGGACTTTGTAAAACCATGCATATTCCTCATCCTTGCTAATCTTTATAGCAACTAAATAAAAATGCACTGACTAATAAATATATTTTATTCATATACATTCCTGCTTACAATTTATTCCTTGATCGATGGGGTATCTTTTAAACAATTTAATTTCTGAACTGTTGTCTTTCTAATATCTAATTTTGTTAGTTTTTAGAGAAGACTGTTTACATGAAAAAGTAATTCAGACTGTAGAGCAAGGTTGTCAAACTTGGGGCCCAAAGGCTGGATGCATCATGTGCTGGCCACTCTATGTCCAGTTTAGCAAAGGAGGAAAAAAAAATCATGATATGTCACCTGAAGTTGCTGGGAGTCTGCGAGTTTGACACCCCTCTGCAGAGCAACTTCCTTCTTAAAGCATGTATTGGTGTAATCCAGACCCAGCTTCACTTCATCTTTTTAAAGCAGCCTAAATATGAGGCAGGGACTAAGAATAATAAATAATTAAATAACAAAGCAAAATTTGGAAAATCCTACAATGGGACTTCTTAAGAGGAGAGTTAGTATATACTAAATATCATAAGGATATTTAAAATGTTAAAATGGCAAATTTAAATGAATAAATTTAAATAAAATCTGCATTTTGCAGTTCAAGTTGGCCAAGAATCTTTTGCGAATCCCTTCCTTACATAGAAGATTAAGAAAGAAAACTGAAACCATTGCTGTAATAGAACTCAAGGCAATATCTATTCATCAATGGCTTGACAGAATCCAATTTGTTCTCCTTATTTTCAGTGAAGTGTCATCCTGGAAAGATCTGGCCCATTTCATTATGGCGATCCATTTTCCTGACAGTTCCTTGTTTTCCGTGTGTCTGACAACAATGTTCTGAACATTACTTTCTAACAAATAGTTACTATTTTCTGTTAAACAATTTTATTGGTTGATTTGATTTAGATGAAATACAACTACATTCCAGGCAATTGCTTAAAAATATTTAATATAGTAATATATCTCGCAGAAAAGTGATACAACTGCTTTCTTTGTATCCTTCATTTATTGAAGACTTAACTCACAATATGAAAATGCAAGTGTTTTAAGATTCAAATGAAAGTGTGTTTTTGAAAAATATCCTTTTTCAATAAATTGTTTCAAGTGTGGATGGAAGAGAAGGAATTTACAGCATTAGCATAAACTGTATGAGAATCTGCATATGTGAGCCATACTTATCAAAACTAGATATTCTGATTATAAATTCTGAGCAACATAGAATTTCTTTTTCCTGCAGCAGCAGAAAATAGAGAGACATTGAATGGATTATAAAAAGAGAAAATGAGGAATATACATAGGAAGTCAGATCACAACTTCACACCAGTTTCTGAGTAGTTAGATTCTGAAGTATGGATACTTTCCAGATGAGATTTATTAGCAGCACACAGAAATTTTTTTTTAAAAAAACTGATCTTGAAAAACAAGAATTTTAATTAAGTGCTCACCTACTGTTCTTAGTGCAATCTTGAGTGGATTAAGAATTTCAGGTTGACTGAAACAAGCTGAGGAGAATAGTGCTACTTGTCACAAGAGATGTTTGCCTGGGTTTTCTAATTAAGGTCATGGTTGTGTACGTGTTTGTCTGTGCATGTGAATATATATTCCTTTGTTGGCGACTCCTGGGAAATCAACAACAAAAGTCAGTGAAACTAACAGATGTAATTAGGAAAAGAGATCTTAAACCACAGGAAGTTTTGATCTGAGTGAGCATTTTGTTGATGTGTAAATTAAAGCTTTTCTTCCCCCCTTGCATAAAATTAGACACTGGAGAAATAGTGTAGAAGAAACAATGCAACGAAGAGAAAGTAGTAATAGAGTTGCAGAACTGTTGATTGATACATTAATTGATCGTATGCTGTCAAGTCAATGTTGATTCTTGGAAAACACACAGATTTTCTCCAGGACAATCTATTCCCAACCTGATCCTTCAAGTCATTTTATACCTATCACCAGTATAAGTGAGTTCATATGCCTCACTGCTGGTCATCTTCTCTTTCCTTGGAGTTTTACCAGCATTAAAGACTTTTGTAAAGAGCTAGTCTTCATACAATGTGCTCAAAGTATAATAATATATGCCTTATCAATTCTATAATTTATTTGGGTTTCTCTCTCTTGATTATTTTGGGAAGGGATGTATTCTTAAGAATCTTGTCCAAGTTTAAAAAAACAAGAGCAAGAATTGACTAAAATATCTATACTTCATTTCAGTGTATGTTTTCAAGGTAAATTATGTTTAAAAACGAGTATGTCTTTGCTGTTTGGGTCAATATAATGCAAAGGCCATAGAAAGCTAGATTTTCACATGGTCATAGGAATATAAACAACAAAAAAGATAAAATAATTTATTTGCAAGAATTAATTCTCACATTGAAGGTTACAAGTAAGCCATGATTAATCTTAAAATTAGTTTTTCCCATTTTTCACTAAAGTTATGGTCAGTATCAAAAAGAAATCCAGTTATATTTTGAAACACACATTTAAGTTCTTATATCACATACCGGTCTTACCGTATCAATCATGATAAAACATACCCTTCTCAACAGTTTTCCTATTATTTATATACCAAAAAAAGTATCAGGAAAATTAAATGTTTCCAGCAGATGGCGATAAGCATCCACTTACCCCATAAATTTATTCTATTTGCAAAACTTCATTTATACTTGATCCTGCACATTGAGCTTTTTACTTGAAGAACAGAAAACTGCTGTATCAGTGAGGCTTTTATTATTCAGAGGTAACATTGTTGTAAAAAAAAGTCTTTTTGTGGTATGCTGTGAGATTTTTTTTTTTTGCTTTATTTTGCAAGGTAGATCATAGATTCACATAGGATTTTACCATCTCTCCCTTAAATATGCAGTTTCATATTAAAACCTCCTTAGGAAAAAAAAATAATATTATGTATTTCTTGTATTTAAGATCAATGCAAATGATATGAAAAATAGCCTTTTTAATGAACAAATGTCAGTGCTGAAATTGTGACCAAATCTAATTTTGGTGGTTGAAAGGATGATGGATGAACCATATGATTCATAACACGGTCTCATCCTTTACTATGAAAGCATGTGATGGAATTCATTAATAATTTTGTACTAAAATGTACATAATCTTTATCAGAAAGGCATAAGGCATTGTGCCAGTAATACTTCTGAACCTCCCATTGCTGTCTATGTCTGATGGAATCTGGGTACTGGTCTTTGTCTGGAAAGCATTTATCATTAAAAAAAAAAAAAGACATTGCAACTGTCATTTTGCAGGTAGTCCTTGACTTCCAATTTTCTTCTGTTTTCTACTGTTCAAAGTTACAATGGCCTCAGTTAGTGGAGTTTATAGGCCTTAAAGCATTCTGGCATCCTAAAATGTCATGCAATACCCATTCTCCCCAATGACATGACCACATCTTTTTAAAACTCTTCAATGTCTTTTAAAAACTTTTCAATGTTTTCATTAATGACTTAGATGAGGAAATAGAAGGAGAACTTACCAAATTTGCAGATGATACTAAGCTGGCAGGAATAGCTAACACCCAAGAAGATAGGCTCAAGATCTCATCTGGATCTTGACAGGACAAAGAAAAGTTAAATCCTACACTTTAGGCAAGAAGAACAAAAGTACACGTAATAGACTGGTGTGGAAACCAGGCTCAATAGCAAGTTAACTGGTGAGGGAGGGATCTTGGAGTCCTAGTTGGACAATCAGCTAAATATGAGCGCAGTTGTGCAGGCAGCAGCACAAAAAAGCTAATGTAATCCTTAAGTTTGCATTAACAAAGGGATACAATCAAGATCAAGTGAGTACTAAAACCACTCTATTAAAGCCTTAGTAAGACCACACCTAAAGGACTGCATCCAGTTTTTGGTCACCACATATTAAAAAAGATGTTGAGACTCAAGAAAAAGTACAGAGGAAGATCAACCAGGATGATTTAGGGGACTGGAAGACTAAAACATATGAGAACGGTTACAGGGACTGGGCATGGCTAGTTTAGTGAAGAGAAGGACCAAGTGAGACATTGGATAGCAATCTTCCAATATTTGAGGGCTGTCACAGAGATGAAGGGGTCAATCTATTTTCTACAGCACCCAAAAGCCAGGCAAGGAATAATGGGATGGAAAACTGAACAAGGAGAGATTTAACCTGGAAATAAGGAGAACTTTCTGACAGTGAGAACATCAACCATTAGAACAGCTTGCCCTTGGAAGTTTTGGGAAGCTTCATCACTTGAGACTTTCGAAGAAGAGATTTGGACTGCCGTTCTGTTCAGAAATGGTTTGTCAGGTTTCCCATTGGGCTGTGGGGTTGGACTACATTCAGTTGGTTTCCAAACAGTGGGCTGAGGGCGCCATTGGTGGTCTGGCAAGAAAATATTGGTGGGGGTTCCCGCCAGAAAAAATGGCATCCCCAAGCACACCCCAAAATCAAGGTATGGCAGGGAACAGGTTGTGCTGCCCACATGGCCCATGGACACAAGGCTTTGTCTTTGCTTGCATTGCGATCATGAGGTGTGAGGGAGGGGAAAAGGGTGGAGGGGGACCTTGTCCCACTTCATCCACCTGCCTCTCTGCTTCTTTCTGCCTTCTCATCTTCTGTTTTGGCTACACACAGGAAAGCAGCAAAAAAAATTCTTTCTCTCCCCATAACGCCACTAGAAATGAGTCTTTGGGACCCTCCAAGGCATCTGCTCCAAGAGGCTGTGTTAGTGCAACAAGTTCTCACAGACTCATTTCTGCAGCGTTTGGAGGAGAGAAAGAAAAGACTTCTGCTGCTTCTGCTGCTTTCCTTGCATGAAGCCAAAGTCTCTTTCTCTCTCTCTCTCCCCCCCCCCTTGAGAATGGAGCTGGAGATGGTATCCTGTGATCACAAATAAAGAATAATTGATCGGTAAGAAAAGGGGGTGGGGAATTTTCTTGCAGACTTTTTTTGGGATTTTCCCAGGGTCCCTGGTCCATGGGGTTTAAAATTATGAATTTGGTGGTCCCTGAGGTCCAAAAGGTTGGCAACTCCTGGACTAGATGACCTACAAGGTCCGTTCCAACTCTGATTATCTGTTGTCTACCCTTAGTATGATGCAGCAGCAACATAGAAGACATCTGGGCACTTGGCAACTATTACTGCATTTATGATTGGTTGTTAAATGCCCCATGATCATGTGACCACCATTTGCAATCTTCTCCAGAAAATCAATGGGGAAACTGGCAGGGAAATTTGCAAGCAGAAGGAACATAGGGTAGCTGAAATCCTTTGGTGGGATGCAGGAACAGAGTAGAAATCTTCAAGATTTCAGTTCTGTTAGTGCAGCCTGCTGAAGGATTCTCCCTTCATGCACAAAGAGGAGCTGAAATCTTTTAGAGGACTGCAAGGACATTTGAGAACAAATGGGCTGCCTGTCAGGAGGATTTCAGTCTGTATGGAATTGAAGGTCTCCCAGGTTATTCCCTCCATCCACCTAACAGCCTGGGAGATTGCTTAATGATCACAACTTGAAGTGTCAGGATTGCAACCTTTCAGTGAAGCTATTACACGAGTGTCTTGCTTAATGAACAAGATTTCTATCCTAATTGTGGTTTTTGGGTAGTGGGGATGTGCTTCTTTCTGCTGATCACCCAGTCCTTGACCAAGTGGTACCTTTTTCCATCATAGTACCCAAACTGTTATGAGTCCTATGGAACTGCTATGAGTCCTAGGATGCTTCCAGTTTAGGTCATGTATAGCAGACATCCCCGCCGCACTGCTTAAGTGTGTTCTATGGAGGTGCTGGGCCAGCAACCCAGTCCTCCTTACTATTCTTCTCTTAAGCTGCTGTGAACCCTTGATTAGGCCATGAGGTTGTCATGTATAGTGCACAGCATTGTATGCATGATCTTGATACTTAGTGTCACGCCTTGTGGACTATTGCTCACAATAGCATGTTATATATAATATATATATATATAATATGGTGAGGAGCACCTGTACTTCACTTTGGCAATCTTCAAAGATTTTGAAGTCTTTTTGGAGTCTGGCTTTTAGAAATCTGTATTTACAAAAAGGCAATACAACGTTCCGTTTGATATGTTGGCTAAATATAAACCCTTAATTTAAAATGGTGATTTTTATCAGAGTTGAAATGCTATCTTCTCAGTCATACTTTGGGGGGGGGGGGAAANATCTTCTCAGTCATACTTGGGGGGGGGGGGAAACATATTACAGGCCTGATGGCATTAATACGAAGGCAAAAGGCAAGAGGATGAGCCTGGGTGGGTAGGTAGGAGTGTAGGTGGACATGTTTTTTGAAGCAGCCTTTTTCTTGCAAAATACTAAAACAAGGCTGGCAAGTTCTGATCAGTTATTTTTTTCATTAGCAAAGTGAAAAACATTTTTGTTTTTTCCAAACAACTCTACAAGCATTTCTAAAATTAGTTTATCTAATCTTTCATATGTACTAAATCATTGATTCCTTTTACAAATATAGTAGGTTAGTGGGTTCACATTCCACATTCTAATAATTTCCAGTTGTATTTCCTATACATCAAACTTGAATTCAATTTTTTAAATGTTTTGTAGTGGTTAAAACAGCAGGATAAAAACTGGGAGACTGTGAGTTCAAGTGCTGCTTGAGCACAAAGCCAATTGGCTGACTTTGGACCAGCTGTTGTCTCTCAGGCAGGCAATGGCAAACTGAAATCTTCCCAAGAAAATTGCAGGAACCTGCATTTGCCAGGAGTCAATACTGATTCAAAGTTACCTCCCCCCGCACCATCCCCCCCCCAAAAAATATTTGCATGGTTAAAAAGGAGACGTGTAGTATTTGGACAGAATTTATAGTATATAATTAAACTGTTCTATGCAAAAAATGATTGCTGTTGGTACTCTTGTAGTTGTTGCTAAAGATCCCTGACTGCCTATTGCTGTTGTTGCTGCAAAAGATAGCCGCTTAGGGTACTAAAAGCGGAGTCTCCTGTTTTGCCAGCTGCCAAATTTGAATCTCCCTGACAGTTGTGATCAATTCATTCTTCCACAATTGCAGGAAGGTTTAAGCCATGAAAACTGTCCCTCAGCTAAGGAATACTCCCAATAGTCAACTGATTCTCCCTTTCTTTCTCCAGATAACTAATAACTAACTCCTAATAGCTAACTCCTAACTCCTTGTGTTGAGGCACATCTTCCTCAATACATCCTGCAGAAGATAGAGCAGAGGCTTTCCCAAGCCTGGTGTATTCAGCATCTGTTGTGGATTTCATAAAGAGCCTCCTTCTACTAGTAAGGGGACTTTTTTTTCCAAAAGAGGCTCCTACAAAGGAGAATCTTGTTAGCAATCATGAAGCTGGAAGTTGAAGAAAAGGCCTGAGATTAACATAATACCAAAAATTGCCAGCCACTTCAGCCAGCTAAGTGATCTGATTGATAAAAATTGTCCCAACCATCTTATTATTCCTTCTTTAAAAGAACATCAAACATCAGTTCCATGTAGTTTCATCAAATTACAATCCTTTAATAATTCCCTCCAGTGGCAGTGAAGGAAACTTGCAAAGTTGCAGCACAATTCTACAAAGCACCCTTCAGTTTGATGCTGTCTGGTTCACTGGTGAACCAATGCCAGAAAATATTTTCCAAATCAGCTTTTAATCTATCCAAAGCAGTTTTAAGTATCTGATTTTAATCAGTTTCTCCATTTGTTTCAGAGATTAGATAGAAACATTGAAAGTTTTGCCCAGTATAAAAAAGGATCTCTCAAAATAGATTTTTTAAAAGGTAGATTTCCTTTTTCAATACATAGCATTAAGTGATTTGGATAATTGATCCACTTTCAGTGGTCTTATTTTGTCTTTTGAAGGAATTTAATTGCCTATTCCTAACCCTTCTTCATTTTAGCACAGGAAGGACGTTCTCACAACAGTAATGTATTATTTTACCACAGTGGGTATAGTATCTGCTTAGCTGCCAAATTTGACTTTCCAATGCCCACACAAGTTCTTTTCTAATTATCATCACATAAATCACATACGGAATGTCTCAAAATACACATTATTTGCACAATAATTATTTAAGTGGATTTTATACCATGTCTAATTAAAACATCTGTCCATGTCTTTCAAAGATATCATCTTTTGTGCAGATTGAAATAATCTATGGTTACCTAGTTGTCCTCTAACTGTAATCAGGCATGTCAGAGAGATAATATTTCCAGTGGTAAAAATAACTGTTGATGCTTCTTTCTCTGGTAATAAAAAAGAGTTATTTATATTAACATATAGTCATTACAGACTTCTAAATATTTTCAAACTCTGTGTATCTAGATACATAACATTTAATCCCTCACAAGATATGAGGGATTGCTAGAACCTTTATCAAGATCATTCTCATTTTCAACATGTTATATGTCATATTAAAAATCATTAATTTTAGAACTTCCATTAATATTAACATATAATCATTGCTGTTCTGCTTTCAGAAGATAATTGAACATTACCCTTGTGAGAACCAGGGAAGGAGAGTCTTCACCTCTACTAAATTGTAGCAATATTCCATCATCCACATTAACATAGCTGATGAGAGGAAACATACAATTTATCTTCCTCCTTATATATGAGAAGTTTTTCCTACCTTCGTTATGTAAATAATTTATCTTTTACTTACTTGTTTGTTTGGTTTTTTAAGTTTGTATGACATGACTACCTAGAAAGTAATCAGTAACTAAAAAATATCCATATGATTTATACTGTTTTGGAAATAAAAGATGCATTTCTACATGGCAATTAAAATTGGTGAAGACTGATCATAAATCTGTCAGATCTGGGCTGGAAAAATCCATATGACCAGATAGATTCCAGCAATAAGACATAAAATTGTAACCTGTCACCTAGTGCTTATCTGATGTTTTGCAACTAAGATCTGGATTTTTTTTTATAAAGATACATTTAGAGTATCCACAGATTTTATATATATATATATGTGTGTGTGTGTGTGTGTGTGTGTGTGTGTGTGTGTGTGTGTGCTGTTCAGCTTCCTTCG
>BHFT01049762.1:0-43610 GCA_004320025.1 Laticauda laticaudata | reverse complement strand
CCTCCTCCTCCTCCTCCTCCTCCTCCTCCAATCCTTTTTTTTCCTATTGTTTCTTCTCCTTCTTTTCCTCTTCCTCCTCCTGCAATCTTTCTTTTCCTACTACTTCATCTCCTTCTCCTCCTTTTCCTCCTCCTCCATCTCCACTTCCTCGCCCTCTATTTTCAACCTATTTCTCTGATGTGTACATTTCAACACTGTTCATTTGTCTTTCTCTGTTTTAAACACACACAGAGAGAGATTTTTGGCCTCTGCTTCTCCTTGATACTTGTCGGTTCTAAAAGGAAAATCACACACCGAACATTGGTATGGCTCAGTTATTGTGTAAGGGGAGAATTTGTTCCCCAAACATCTGCTATGTTAGATAGTGTTACATTAAGATGTAGCCATGAAAGCATATTATTTTTAAGAGGACTTGACACAGCTATCCCTTGCTAATCTTTCTAAACTGAAGGAAAATGGTAGAAAAGACCGTTTTTCACCCTCAAGTCGCCTGTTTAAGATTCTTGGAACAAATTCTCTGGAATTGGTTGATTTCTGCTTTGGGGAAAAACCACATACAGATCTCGCTTTTATTGGAAAGCCAAAGAAATGGATGCACCACAGAAGGACTATTTGGAAAGAGACCACTCCATTTTCAAAACCTTTCATTTTAAAATGTCTAAACTCCCTGTCTCTTTCAGGGCACATATTTTGCAAAATATTTGTACAGATTTAAAAGCTATTTCCCCCCTCCCAAAAACTTGAAAGTGCATCATAAAAAAATTGATAGAGGTAACCAACAAAGCTTGAGGGTGTGGCACAGTGAGATAATTGCAAAAATGCAAAGAAAGTAGAACTGAGAGAAAGAACAACGGACCCAGATGTTAATTTTAAGAATATCTGACTCCATAGATGGATCATATTTAATCTATATTCTTTCTGCTATGGAAATGGAACATGTTTTACTAGACAAACTTGAGGTGGATCTAAAAGTGGATTTTAAAATGACAAGCTATTTATGATAGGAAAAAGTTTTGATGTCTTAATAATTCAAAAGATTTACAAATCAAGAGAGTGACCTGGATAACATTCCTATATTGGATTTACAAAAGAGGCCTGTTAAAGCTTTAATTTGTGTGTGTGTGAAAATAGGCAAAAAAAATGAAAAGGAATTAAGCTCTATAATTAAAGGAAAGGATTAGGATCAAGATTGTTTAAAGTAAAAGAAAGGAATACAACATTGGTTTACTTGATCAAAGTTAAAATAGATATGTTGTTAGCTCTGGGAACTCTTAATGGACTTTTGGTGATCAGGATTGAACTGATAAAGTTTTTAAAGATTTGCTCATAGATAAGAGATGGTGTATGCAAAGAGGAGATCATTTGTTGCATTTAAGAGAAGTTGATAAGTTTACTAAAATCATACATTCTTGTTGCAATGAAGAGAGAAATCATTTCATTATATATCTCTTTTCTTGTTCTTTTCTACATTCTCATTTTTTTCTTTTCTACTTTTTTCTTCTCTGTACCATCAATTTTTTTTTAGTTTGTATTAGTTTTTTTTTTTAAGCTGCAGTTGTCNTTTTTTTTAGTTTGTATTAGTTTTTTTTTTAAAGCTGCAGTTGTCCCAAAGGTGCTTTTTCAAGAGGCAAGTGGACTTTCTAGTTTTTCTTTGAAGACATTTTGCTTCTCATCCAGAAAGACTAGTTGCCTCTTGAAAAAACACCTTTGGGACAACCATGACCTCCTGGAGGACTGAGAATCTCCATAGACAAATCGCTTTAGTTGTAATTTTTTTTAATAAAATGGATAGTAATACTTTTTTTAAAATGCCTGACTAGAAAATGGTTATCTACAGTTCATCTTTGACATGAAATGTTACACCAATAAAATAGAAAATAAGAAAATTCATTTAGAGACAGAAGTTATTGTCGCTTGTTTGCAAGCAAAAATTGAAACCATCCTTACCCCAATTATTATCAAAGCTTTACTGTTATCACTCAACACTCTCACAATATTTCCTTCAAACTCACTTCTTTGACTGCTCATATGGTTCAAAGTGCCTTCTCCTTCACACCAACACATCAAACTTCTACCCTTCTAAGTTCAGGATGACAATCTGTTGTGGAGAATCACATTATCATTCTAGCCCTTTCCTATGGTGACTCTGTCTCAATCATCTAATTCTGCATTTTTATTTTTTGCATTTTCACTCCTCTTTCACACTTACTGCTCAATAATGGCTGTTGCAAAGTCTCACCCATTTGTGTTGGCCCAACACCACCTCATTCCATTTCAATAAAGACCAACCGGTTGGATTCATCCCTAGAAATGACAAGGGGAAAATAACCAAGGTTTCCCTGCCAATCAGACACGAAGGCCTAAAGCTAATGAATGAATATATTTAGTCATAATGGCAGTTGGTGGTAGGTGACATCCTTCTGTTCGTATTTACTCTAGCTTTCGAAGACCATGTTTGGTTATGAAAGCACATCAATAGGTTTCTGGAAATTTGGAAACTCAGTTTGTTCCACTCCTGATCATAGATACACAATACAAGCCATCATGATGCATGTGAGAACACATCCTCCCATATTATCCGCTCTCCCAAATATCCATTCTCCAGGTTTGGTTTCAAACTTTAAATAGTTCAGAAGAGAAATAATCTGTGGCCAAGCTTGTGTTCTGTTAATACAGTAGATTTAAGATGGTTGGGTATATGCGTACACTAACATGATTTCTAATTTAAATTAAGTGTGGGGTCATGTCAGACATCATCTACATATCAAAGATATATTTTTGGAATTCCAACGTATCTCTGTTCGCCCTTGGGTCCTGTGGTATGGTTTACAGAGAAACACTGCAGATAACGTAAATTACATGTTGGATATTGAAGAGTTAAGGAAACTATCTTTTCTTTTAGATAGAGAAAGTTGCTTCCAGCAGAAATTCTATTTTTTTTCATGTACTTTCTTAGAATTCTTCAATTGAATTACATGTAACTAGTTCAGATCCCTTAAGCAGAACTGCATCAGTCTTTTTATCTGCTTTTCAAAATCAATCTTTGTAGCAGATTGGAAGGCTAAATTAGCAGAACAGGAGCCAACAGCGTTGCATACATTGGTCTTTTAAAAAAGCAACACATATGATCTTATGGATAACCATTAAATTTAGCAAACATTTGACAAAGGCAGAACAAAATCTCTTAAATTTGCAAATTAGTTTTTCAGTTGCTCCGGAGCTCCAGATGCTTTATACCCTGGCACTATTTCTGAAGCTACAATAAACAGATTTATATGCCTAACTAATATGTTGATTTTAAAGAAAATGCCTGAATCTAAAAACAAGAGGCAGTTTTCTGGTTGGATATTAGTCGAGAAGATGCACAATCAAAAAAGAAGATTCTTAAGAGAGCGAAAGTATCTTCTTAGAATGAAAAAAAATGCAAAAATAATCTGTTAGTTAAATTTCAGATTTCAGGTATATTTAAACAATTTTTTTATTTAATTAAACCCATATTTAAACTGTTTTGACCTAGACTTTTTAGAACTAACAGAGTTACTTCTGTATCAGCTAAAAACAAAAGCTTTATACATTAGTAATTCAAATGCAGAGTGATTGAATCTGGATGGAAAGTAGCTAGAAATTACATCTGAACTACAACCAGCTCAAGCCACTGGAAAGCAGCATAGAACTTCTCAGATGCCATTAGGTAAATGAGAAATACCATTACAGCAAATAGTAAGATTGAGGCCATCCCATGCCCTCAATCTGCAAAACCTTCTCATTGTCCACGATGACTGGAACTGACGATTATTGTCCAACTGATGGGTACAAGATGAAAGAAAAAAGAAAATTATGAATGTATGGAATGTGTCCTGGACTCTGCCAGGAGAAAGTATGGCATAGAAACCATGTTCTTGATTGACCATAATAATTGAGAGATCTGGGAGTACCTACTCTTGATCTATGCTGAGGTTCACCCATGGACTACACCATCTCAAACTTTAGAAAAGGGTGTCCATCTATAAGTTTGTGGAGTTCAACTCCCATGAATTCCAGAATTCAATGCCAGCTGGGGAATTCTGGGAGTTGAAGTCCACAAGTCTTAACATTGCCATGGTTGGATAACCCCTACCTTAGAACATCACATAAACATTTCCAACATCAGTTTCAGAGGATTAAAGACTTTAAACTGGAGAGGGTGACTTGGTAACTCTACCCAACAGTCACATGCTCACCCCATCTCTCTTTTGGAGGGTATCCCTCCAAGATTACATTGACAAATTTTGAGAACAAATAGCCAAACTTTAGCAATGTGCTGTTCGTACAATCATTCTATTACATGAATTTAGGTTTTTGTAATCCACTTCACTACTCTTTGAAAAATCAAAGCAGATACAATAACCCCTCTGCTGCTTACAGCCTTGTTTCTTCACATGTTTAATTGATTTCTCCTTTCCACTCCAACAAGTGCTCATCCAACGCCCTTTGTTTTACTCAAAGAAAGGCCCTTCCCCAAAATACGTTGAACTAAAAATTCCAGATGGTTGGACAAGTATAAGACGAAGACCTTTGGAGAAAAATATAATAAAACGTGGAGCACCCAGTCATAACATTCCCACCCCTTTTTCTATATAGTTTATGGGATATTAATGCTCCTGCCTGAAAAGAAATTGGTTTAATGGACTGTGATATCTCTTTTCCTCCCAGCTCTGATGAATGAAGTCATAATACTGAGCAATACCAAGTTTGCGTAGGCAAAGAGGGGAGGAACTGAAGCAATCCTCTGCAGAGTTAAGAGTAACAGAAGGCAGATCGAGAAAAACAAGGATTTATATTACTTCATTTATGTTGATGGCCTTTTCAGTACCCGATTGGCACACGGCTCTCATTGATGAGTGACACCCTGAAGAGCCAGCTGTTCATTTGTTTATCTACTTGGCTTCGGGTTCGTTAGGGATTCAGGAGGGGGTGCAAAGAAAGAACATGACAAGGATTGCAAGCTCTCTGCTGACAATATCAGAGTGTTACACGGAGGAAGGAATTGTAGCTCCGTGGTTGATGGTGTAGTTGGGGTGTTGCCTTCAGATCCTGGCATTTCCAGCCCTGGTTTCCTTCCAGAGATCAGGGTGATTCCAGGTCATGTCTAGTCTAACAAAGAGAAGGACCAGGGGTGATATGACAGCAGTCTTCCAGGACTTGTCACAGAGAAGTGGGGGTCAACCTACTCTCCAAAGCATCTGAGGGCAAGACAAGAAGTTACAGATGGAAAATCATTAAGGAGAGACCCAACCAAGTACTAAAGAGAAATTTCCTGACAGTGGGAACAATCAATCAGTAGAAAAGCTTCCTTCCAAAAGTTGTGGGTGCTCCATCACTGAAGGTATTTAAGAAGGTACTGGGCAGCCATTTGTCTGGAATGGTACAGTGTCTCTGCTTGAGCAGAGGGCTGGACTAGAAGACCTCCGAGGTCCCTTCCAACTCAATTAGTCTATGATTCTATATTGTTTGAATTGTAAGCCACCCAGAGTCATTGATTGAGATGGATGGCTATAGAAATTGAATAAATAAATATGTACTATCTATATATTAGATGGAAAGATAGATAGATAGATAGATAGATAGATAGATAGATAGATAGATAGATAGACAGACAGATAGAGATGGATGGATGGATGGATGGATAGATAGATGAAAGATTGAGATAGATAGATAGATAGATAGATAGATAGATAGATAGATAGATAGATAGATAGATACGATAGATAGATAGATAACCATATATCCACCTTGTTTATTGGTAATATGACTCATATGGTTGAATTGATAGTAATGACTTGACTGACAGACTGGATAGCTGCAATCAATAAGAAATAAGAACGGATGGAATGGATGGAGATAGATAGATAGATAGATAGTTTTATAAAGTTTTACAGAGTTAAATGACTGCGCCAATCTCAACTTTTGGGTCACCCCTGAGTAACATAAAACATCCCGAAGACAATATTGTCATAGAAGAGGCCAATATTAACACTGTTAAATCCATACCCGCTAAAAAATTGGTCTCACCCATCGAAACCCCCTGCATGATGCTGGGCTACAACCCCCCCTTTTAAACCCCCCTTCCTGGGGGGGCCCCTTCCCCCCCGGGGCCCCAAAATTTTAGGGCCCCCCCCCCCCGTCCCCCTTAGAAAAAAGCTTTAAGGCTTTTCCAAGAAAGCTACCAAAACCAGGGCCTTGCACTTTCAAACCAACTCCCACTCTTGCTAAAGGCCCAGTCCATTCATGTGAATTTTTGCAAGGAAGACAATAATCGGAGGGTGTTCGCCTTTTTCTCCCTGTATAAGACAACGCACAGTCTTCCTTACAGGCTCTCAGAAGCCTCAATCCTTCGCACTTGTTTTAGACAGGGATGGGCGTTGCTGGGTTTCGGCAGGGGGGTTCGGTGGAGAGTCCCTAGCTAAGTTTCTGTGCAGTATGGAGAAACCCCCCCCCAAATTCCACTCCCTGGCTGGTCCGCCTCAACCCAACCCACCCCCTCCCTGGAGTCCCCACGTGCCTGATTTGGATGCAAGTAAGTGCAGGGGTGTGCAGCGGACGCCTTGGGGGGGCAAAAACCGGGTCCCACCCTAGAAGTTATGGGAAGGCTGGAAATGGGCCTGTTTTCCGGCTTCCAGAGAGCGTCCCGGTAGCCAAGATGAGGTAATTTCACCCCTTTCGGAGGCCCCAGAGAGAGGCCAAAAAATAACCCTCCGCTGTGGTATAGGAACGGCAAAAGGCCTACCACCAATGCCATGCCCACCCAGACAACCAGGCAGGACAACTGTGCTAAAATTTGTTGAAGCCGCTAACTCCCTGCCTCTCTTATTTTAAGTGATGCAGTAAAGTGTGTCCATCCAAACGCAAACAGTAATGTGGTGGCTGACTTTTCCTCACCTGGGACATAGGAAAGGTCAGAGAGATATTGACCAAAAAATGCGACTTTCCTCCCCAGCTTTGAAATGAGGGTCTCCCTCCTCTCTCCATTGTTTTCCCAAAGGAGATGCATTGTTGGCATCTCTTGCAAGAAGGCATGATGCCAGTCTTGACAGAGTGGCTGATGGTAGGGAAGCCAAAGGATCTAATGTCTGTGAATGCGACTGTGTGTTTTATTTATATATTTAAATTTCTTATCACTCATGCAACGTTTCAAAGGGGTCTATAAGAAAGAAGAAATAATAATCCTATAACAGGCATCACCAAAAGTGACACGAAGACTCAAACAAAACAAAAAAACAACAAAAAAATCCATATTTTGCAAAGTCCGGATATGTTACCGATCAGACTATTTTCAAAAAGACCAACCCTTAAAGGTGCGGTACAAGCAACTCCAGCAAAATCTATTTGGAGTGTATTTTTTCCAGGCAGGGAATAATATATTTATCATATCATATATATATATGTGTGTGTGTGTGTTGGTGTGTTGTGTTGTGTGTGTGTGTGTGTGTGTTGTGTCAGCTTCCTTCGGAGTATTATCCCACAGTTCATTGTAGTGATTTTTAAAGAGTTGTAGCAACGTTTCACAGAACTCATCTGCCATCATCTAGGCTTCTGTATGGAGTTTTGTATAAAAAACAAATGTTAATGATATATAAATAATATATAATATTATATATATATATATATAAATATATATAATAATATATATATATTATAGATAATAGTATATAATATATATATAATATATATATGTGCTGTTTAGCTTCCTTCGGTGTATTATCCCACGTCATTGTACGCTGCTACAGCTTTAACCAGAACACTACAAGTGACGTGGATAATACCCGAATGGAAGCTAAACAGCAACACGATGTAAGTACCGCGCGTAAAGCTTAAAAAAACATATATTAATATATAGAATAGATATATGTTTTCATTGAGGTTTTCGCGAGTATTTGTATAGTGGATACTTTGGGGTATTCCGGGTTTTCTACCCGCGTTAGAATTGGAGTGGTCCTAGGGCAACGTTTCGATGGAAGTCTCATCATCAACTTCAGGCTTGGTTTTCTTCAGCTCTGTGCTTCTCAGAGTAACTGTGAGCCTTGCAGCCTGCTTCTTTCCTTTTAACCTGCTAGTGGGGTTTGACTTGATTGGTGGGGGGTTGGCTGTGTTCTGATTGGCTGGGGGGTGTTTTCCTGCCTTAGGTGGGGGGCCTGGCTGTGCTCAGAGTTACGTCTTAGTGTGCTGGCGGTATTTGAGCTGGTGGGCCTGTGGATCTTGTTGTTTTGGCTCAAATTTCGTCGCCCGTGCCACATCTTCATGGTGGAGTGTCTAGTTTGCTTCTTGTATGGGTTCAGAGGGGTTTGAAGTGGGTAGTGAGGTGCAGCTGCAAGTATGGAATTCTGGTTCTGGAGGTGGTGCCTCCTCTTCTGTGTGGGTGTGAGTCTTTTTCTGCATTGGAAGTGTGGTTGGTAGCATCTGTGTGGCAGCCTTGTGGGTGTGGGTCTGGTATGTCATTCTTCATGTTAGGTACTCGTTTATTTAATGAGAGGCAGGTTTTCCGCCTACAATCTATTGTGGAAAAACCGTGCCCTCGATTAATAAACGACCCGAACCAGAAGCCCATACTGCAGCTTCCAATTGATTGACAGTTTGCTGGGCAAATCATCTCTTCTATTCCATTGCTGTCAGGTCTTTTTTTCATCTCTATGGCTCTATGGCCCGGTCCACATAACATTGACAGACCAATAGAAGAAGAAGACCCCGCCTAGATGAACCACAAAAAAATGCAGTAAAAAAGCAGGAACACACAATCCTCACTAGTCAAACACATGAAAACCACAGGTCACAACATCAACTGTGCAAATGGCACTAAAAACCCTCGCCACTACAGAAAAACCGCCCAACCACAGAAAATCATTCATGAATGGAAAGGCCATAGAGAGTTAGGAAGAAAAGACCTGAAAGCAGTAGAATAGAAGAGAGATTCCAGCAGACCTGTTCAATCATCCTGAAACCTGCTGACTCTCAAATAGATAAGATCTCACACCAACAAAACAGCAACAAACACCTTGAGCAACAGACTATGAGACTCCTCTGAGGCCTGCGCAGCTTCAAAACACCGACCCACCAACCTAGGCATCCCCAGGTGAAACCACAGCCTTGCTGATGAAATAGCAGCCAGTGCGCTGTCACACGGAGCCAAGCTGCAATTGTTAAGAGCCTCCAACACGAACAAGAACACGAGTGTTGCCAGCCATCAAGAGGCCACATAACAGACAGAAAAACGACAAGGATAACACAGCAATCAAACGTCAACTCCAAAATCCAATGATAGGGCAGACCAGGGTTTTAATAAGGCCAATATCAGAATAAGACAGCTCAGATTTGGAAAACAGGAGGAACTGTTGAGGGCACACTTCGCATACAGAAGGCCTGATGATGGCAGATTGAGATATACTGGCTGAAACGTTGCTACACTACTTGAAGAGAACGACAATGGATAACGTGGGATATAATACCGCGAAGGAAGCGTAAGACAGCAGCCAAATGTAAGTACCCGCGGAGCTTAAAAAAAAAAATATAGTATAATATCATATATATATATTAGTATATAGTATATATATATAATATATATATATATCTATAGTACATAAATTAGTTTGGGCTGGGGGAGTTTAGCTATATAATATATATATATAGTATATATATAGTATATATATAGTATATACTATATATATATATATATATATATATATATATTATATATTATATTTTTTAAGCTCTCGCGGGTACTTACATTTGTGCTGTTTAGCTTCCTTCGGGGTATTTCTCCCGACGTCATATTTCGTAGTTCTGTGTTTAAACGATTGTAGTCATTGTAGTTTTGTTAAAGGTTGTAGCTTTCCAGAACTACAATGAGCTACCACTTTAACCCAGAACTACAATGACGTTGGGATTAATACCCGAAGGAAGCTAAAACAGCACCAAATATATATATATAATATATTATATATAATATATATAATAATTAATATATATATATATATACTATGTATGTATGTATGTATGTATGTATGATATGTATGTTATGTATGTATGTATGTATGTATGTATACTATATAGTATATGTTTTCTGAGGTTTTTCGCGGAGTAATTTGTATGGTGGATGCCCTTTGTTTATGCGCGGCATTCTTCCCGCGTAGAATTGGAGTAATCTAGGCCTAAAGCGGTTTCGATGAAGTCCTCATTCATTCCATCTCCAAGGCTTGTTTTCTTCAAGCTCTGTGCGTTCTCCAGAGGGTAATTGTGAGTCTTGGCAGCTGCTTCTTCCCCTGTTTAACTGCTAGTGGGGTGTGACTTGATTTGGGTGGGGGTTTGGTGGGGTGTTCTGGTAGTTGGTAGGGTTGGCTGTGTTCTGATTGGCTGGGTGTGTTCTGCTTAGGTGGGGGCCTGCTGTGGCTCAGGTTAGTCCCTTTTTTTAGTTTGCTTGGGGATCACAAGATCAAGCTCACTTCAGCTCAAATCCGCCCAGCAACTAAGACTAAACCTGAGCACCAGCAGGCCCCCACCTTAAAGCCACTGAACACACTCCCCCAGCCAATGGCAGGAGACACAAGGCCAACACCACCCTCACCATATTCAAGAGACACAGCCAAACCCCCACCAATTTCAAGTCACATCACGCCCCACTAGCAGTTAAAAGGAAGAAGCAGCTGCCAAAGCCTCAGCATGTACTGCTGAGAGCACAGCAGCCTGATAGAGAACAAGCCTGAAGCATGTATGAATGTAGACTATCGAAACGTTGGCCTAGATACTTCCAATTTTAACGACGGGAAACCCAGAATAACCAAAGATCCCTTTGGTGAGATGAAGCCTGGAGGACTTCAACGTCCCAGAATCCAAAGCAACAAGCTTGGCTGGGGAATTCTGGAGTTGTAAGTCCTCGCAGGTAAAAAATTGCCCAAGGTTGGAGACCCCGTTGTGCTATAGACCAACTCCATCCTTGCCACCATTAATACCTGTAGGCCTCGACTTACGAAAGCAATTGAACCCACAATGTCTGTTGCTAAGCAAGGCATTTGTTTAAGCCCGAATGTTAGCCTGTTTTGCATCCTTTCATGCCAACCGGTTGTTTATGTGACTCACTGCAGTTTTCTTAAGTTAGTCAGCAGCGGCTATTCAGCAAAATCTATCTTCCTCATTACTTTGCTGGTGTAGAAGGTTTGCAAAAAGGGGATCAACATGAGCCCGAAGGACACTGCCAAACATATAAACATGAGTCATTTGTCAGGGGGGGGGTCCTGGAATTTTTGGTCTGGGGTTGTGGGAATGTTGCAACGGTGCATAAGTGTGAAAAATGATTCATAGAGTTCCAGGGTCGCTTCAGCAAATGGTTGTAATGTTGAGGGACCTACCTGTTGTTTTCATAACCCATGTGTCAAAATATTTCTAATGGTCTAAATTTAGAGTTGCCAAAACAGAAAGGGAGGGGGAGCAGTTGCAATGGCAAAAACCAAAAAGTGCAGTTCATTTTTAAATGTTTTAAAGATAGTAACTAGGTGACGTGAAGTTCACACTCTTGTTAGAGTCAAGACTCGAAGTGAGAGGAAGGAAACAGCTGACAGTGAGTATGAGGTGTGGCTTCTGGAGGTTGTGGAGGAGGGCCTGGAGAAAAGGGAGGCCCGACTGGTGCAGTCAGAAGGAGGAACGAGGCCCATGTCCTTCTATCATCCTGGACCAAGTAGGGAAGAATCAGAGAAGGGACAACCTTGGCTTACAAACTACAATGAAGAACTTGTCTGATGTTGGTTCCTTAGCAACGTTGGTAATGGAGAGTCCCTGGTGAATGGTGGAATTCCTTATTGTAGTTTGTTTGTTAGTTTTTTATTTCACCTTTGTTCTGCTCATTAAGTTCAGACTGTATTGCTTTCTTTGAAGACTATTTTTGAGTAAGTTTTTATCTCCAACTGAGAATTATTGAACAGTGGGGCCAAAGTTGAGTACAATGAAAGGACATTCATTTACATTTTTTGGATTTTTTGTTACGTTTGTGTAACACTTCCAAGGTCATTCAACACTGAGATTTCCTGCCATCACCAAATTCTAATTGGTAGAGAAGATTGATGATCTTTGGCTATGGATGTGTCCCATTAGAGAATACGATACACCCCAGGGGGGGTGGGGGAAAACCAGGGGGGGTTTTTTTTTTAGGGGTTGGAAAGCAAAATGAAAAAAAAAAAAATGAAAAATGTGTTCTCAGAGTCGGCTACTTCTCAGGCCAGTGCCTCAGGCAGTGCCATACAGTTTAACTCCCAATAAATCCTTTTTAAGTTTTGGAAGTTTGGCTCGAGACTCATGATTTAAATGGGGTTAACTGCAGGAATCCTGACATCATGTTAATCCATTGCATTGGCAATTCATAGCATGTCCTTCTTTAAGTGAGTCATACTAACAGTCCACATTTTGCATTTCCTATTGGGAACGTACCAACTTTGGTTGAGAGCGGGAGAGAATCCCAAGCTCCTGGGTAGAAAATATGAAATTTAATTCCTCTGATGTCTCTTGCAAAAATTGCCCTTTTCACAGCAAAATCACTTTTCTGTTCTTGTAACAAATTCCAAGTTGCTAGGTCTCCCATTTATTATAATTTCAGATTTTATTATTATCATAATTTCAGACTTCAAGAGCACCTGATAAAACAGCTCAGCTATATTTGGGGAAGAAGAGAACAAAAGGACGATCTCTCGCAGCCCGTAAATTTCATTTCAGAGTAAATTTCATTTCATTACTTTGGATGTGTGTAGCATTGTTTCAGGTGGTCAAGCCCTGAATAGCAAATCTTTTTACTTTCTCTGTACGTTTATTCCTAATTTTCCAGTCAGTGCCATTTCATATGTATAACAAGCATATGTTTAATATTTATGCCTTTTTTTTAAAAAAAGAGTTTCTTTACAATTTCAGGGCAAATTAAGACATTGCTCCCAAGTGCTGAAAATTATGCTAGCATTAAAAATACATCTGCATTTTCTTCTATTGCACTCACAAATAGCCCACACAGATCCACTAAACAATGGAAAAATATCTTGCAATCTCTAGAGAATTTATTTACTTACTTAGTAATTTACTAACTTACTTACTTATCTACTTACTTACCGACTTACTTACTTGACTTATGGCAACCTATCTTATGGAATGACACTAGGCAGCTGTCATTCTCTTAAGTCGATCAGACAGAAAGCATGGACAGCTATCTGTCAGAAATGGTGTAGGGTCTCCTGCTTGGGTGTGGGGGTTGGACTAGGTGACCTACAAGTTCCCTTCCAACTCTTGTTATTCGGTTAATATGATAAGATGAGCTAATTCTACTTCATTTAAGGGCTACTTTTAACAGAATTTTGCAAGTCTGAAAATACAAATCTCCCCCCATCACTTTTTACAGCCTGATAAGTTAAGGCAGATCCTTTCTAAGTTTCTTTCTCTGACCATTAAACATCTGTGGCTCCTCCTGCCCCTTTTATCCAAATGTTCCTTTGGCAACATCTCTTCCTCTTATTTCCCAAGGCCCCATGTTCCCCCATATCATCACATCCACTCACAACAATCCCTAACAAGATGGATAAAAACAAAAGTTCCCCTAAAAAGAACACCAATTTTATTGTACTAAAAGTATTGAATGCTCCCGCTGCTGGTCTTCTCTTCTCCTGCCTCTTGCCTCTGCCATAAGCAACCAGACCTTTTCCCCACACTAGAGAGAAATCCTAAAATACAACAAACAAAAATGAAACAGGAGAATAATGGCCATCTTTCTTTGTGTCCTCTGCAGAAAAATTCAGAATTGTTTTGAAGTCTTCAAAGACTTAAAGCTCAGAGCTAGTCCCNTCTTCAAAGACTTAAAGCTCAGAGCTAGTCCCCTCCAAGAGGCAGGATTGTTATCCAGAACAGGTCTCCCTTTTCCACGTAGAGAAGACCAACCTTCATCTGCATTAAAAATTGCACAATGTTGACCCTGGAGTTAGAGATCCAGAATTGGCAGTCCAGCTCTACGCCGATTTAGAACAGATGCATTCTGCACCATCTGAAGCTTCCCCCACCTGAAGTTTCTAACTGCTCTTTAAGGGTAAAGTAGAGTTCATTGCAGTAATCCAGTTACTTCCAAGGAGTATTGAGGTAGTGTCTCTAAGCTATCTCATCTGTTGAAATATTGAAGTGATCCAGAAATAAAGAAGTAAACAAAGAAGTTTAGATTTTCCACAGTCCTTGAGACTGTCAGAAGAGATCTGAATGAGATTGAAGATCTCTAGGTCAATACTGATGTGGTCGCATCTCCTTAAATCTGATGTGTTGTCGACATTATTGGTGGCTGTGATAGATCAGGATCATCCAAAAACCTTTGGATAACATTTGAATAACAGAGTTGGAAGGGACCTTAGAGGTCTTCTAGCCCAACACTCCTGCTCAAGCCAGAGACTGTCCAATCTCTTCTTAAAAGCCTCCAAAGATGAAGCAATTTCTGAAAACAAGCTGTTCCATTGGTTGATTATTCTCACCGTTAGCAAATGTCTCCTTCATTCTAGGTTGCTTTTTTCCTTGATTAGTTTCCATCCATTGTTTCTTGTCCTGCCTTCCGGTGCTTTGGAAAATAGGTTGACCTCTTCATCTTTGTGGTGGCCTCTCAAATATTGGATAACAGTGCTGTCATATCTCCCCTTCTTTTACTAGACCTACTCAATTCATGCAAACATTCTTCATATGTTTTAGCCTCCAGTCCCCTCATCCTCTTTGTTGATTTTTTCAGAGTGCTCAACCTCTTTTTTTATATGAATATGTATGAATCTCATGCTTTTAATTCTAGTGCACAAATAAATGCCGGTGTCTGTCCACACTCAGACTTCTATTAGGCTTCTGAAAAAAGTGCTGTCACATTTTCTAATAAACTACCACAATATTTAGCAATGAAATATCACAAACCGCAAAAAGTCAAAACCAGGTAGTTACAACTCATGTACTCATTTTTGCGCTATACAGAACTATGTCTCTCATTCAGGTGGTTTTGGTTTTCCAACTCGCATTGCACGAAGAGGAATCAAATGTGCCACTCGTTGTAGTGATTAATGCACCTGAATACATTTTCCCTACAGACCTTGATGGTGAATTCATAAAAGGTCCATTTTCAAAAAATGTGTGTAATTATCAGGAAACAAGTTTGCAGTAAATAATCTTGTTAAGAAAACCTAAGCAATTTTTTACAAAGGCGTATTTCTGGGCTGACTGACTAATTTATTGCTCCAGATGTCCACAGTTGTATTTTTCCAATATAAATAGATGAAACAGCTGTTGGGGGGAAGGCAAGGAAAAGAAGAAGGAAGGAGGGAGGAGTGAAAGAGGGATGGAAGAAATAAACAAAAGGAAAGGAAGGAAGGAAGGAAGGAAAGGAAGGAAGGAAGGAAGGAAGGAAGGCAGAAAAGGAAGGAAGGAAGGAGAGTGAAAAAGAGGGAGGGAGGAAATAAAAGTAAAGGAAGGAGAAGAAGGAAGGAGGAGGAAGGAAGGAAGGAAGGAAGGAAGGAAGGAGGACGATAAGAGAGAAGGAGAGAGGGAGTGAAAAAAGACGGAGATGGGAGGGAGGGCAGGGAGGAAGGAAAGAAGAGAAGAAAGAAAAGAGAAAGAAAGAAAAGAAAGAAAGAAAGAAAGAAGAGAAAAAGAAAAAAAGAAAGAAAGAAAGCAAGGCCAAACTATTTTGTTTAGAAAGATGGGGAAAAAGAGAGAAATATTTCCCTTAAACGAGCTTATTTATATGATAAACATTATACATATACTCTGTTGTTATTATATATATACTAGTATATTATATATATATACTATATATATATATATATATATACTATATATATATATTATTAGTATATATATATATATATTATATATATATTACTATATATATAATTATATGTACTTGTTGTTTTGAAACAGACCCATCGCGGAAGATTTTTTAATGAATTCTAAGCAACGGGGACATGAGTTCCATTGCCAGCTTTTTCTGAAAAATACCTGATTCGTTTATTGCCTTGATACAGAAAAACATTGCTGTATTTTAGATCGCGGATGTTTTACATTACAGAAAAGCAACCTATACCTTGGCCAGGTAAGACCTTCTTGTCTCCATTTTGCGAAAGTATCCCCTTTGACACTTGAAGCGTCTGCCAATATCCCAATAATATTATTTGCATCCCGGCTGATAGTTTACTTCTGAGTAGAAATACCTGTTAGCAAATCAAGAGTGAATTACATTTTGTAACCGGAAATGGCAAGCTGCGGCATTCGATTTCCATTTTTGCATTTCTTAAATGTATGTTGCTTTATGATAGTTCAACATGTCATCGTAACATCAGTCTGGAATGGTGCCCATTAATGGCCATTTATAGGGAGCCCATTAAATCCTGTTGTTTTAATAAGTTCTATACTTTCCAAATAAGACATATCAAGACATCCTATCGAAACCTTAAAGGGCAAATGGTACTCTTCTATTAATTACCATCAAGCGTCCATAATTACTTGGTAGTCAACTTAAGTGGTGACCCCACTCTGTGAGAATTTGGGAGTTGAAGTCCACAAGGTCTTAAGTGCCAATTTGGGGATTTTTAGCATACGGCACATCATCACAGACCAGCAATATATATATACATTCATCTAGATTAGTAGAACAACGGTAAAATATAAATGTCAAAAAGATCTATGTTCAAATCTAAGCATCGAACCATTGAAGGGGAAACATCATTTTATTTTAAAAAATTATCAGATAATGGACTGGTATATTCTTGGCTTACAGTTGATCAACATGTGCAATATTTCAGAATTTGAGGGGCTGCCACAAAGAAGAGGGGGTCAACTTATTTTCCAAAAGCACAAGAAGGCAAGAGAAAACAATGGAGGGAAACTAATCTGGGAGAAAAGCAACCTGAAATTAGGAAGACTTCCTAAGAGAGGGACAATTAACCAGTGGACATGACTTCTCAGAAATTGTGGATGCTGCCATCACTGGAGGCTTTTAAGAAGAGACTGGACAGCAAATTGTCCTGAAATGGTATGGGTCTCTGTGAGGCAGGGGGTTTCCAACTCTATTCTGATTGATGGATTGATGTGTTTGACATGGGACCCGACAGTCAAACAGAGGGGAAGATGCTATGCTCCATTTATACAGAGATCCCAGCAGTGTGAATCCTATTCAGGATTGTCCAATGCTGATGTTGTGGTTCAAAGCCAGCCCCCCTTGCTGATAGAATAGAATTGAATAACATAGTTGGAAGGGACCTTGGAGATCTTCTAGTCCAATCCTCTGCTTAGGTGGGAAACCCTGTTGTATACCTCCCAGAGAGTGTTGTGAAGTGATATATAAATCTAATTGCAAGTGCTATTTCTCTTAAATCCCAAGAGAAAATCCACAAGGGGATGCCTTTTCAGACTGAATGATGTGGGCTGCCAAGCCAACAGAATAACAGAGTTGGAAGGGACTTCAGAGGTCTTCTAGTCCAANTGTTCCACTGGTTAATTGTTCTAACTGTCAGGAAATTTCTCCTTAATTCTAGGTTGCTTCTCTCCTTGATTAGTTTTCATCGATTGCTTCTTGTCCTGACTTCAGGTGCTTTGGAGAATTGCTTGACTCCCTCTTCTTTGGGGCAGCCCTTCAAATATTGGAGCACTGCTATCATGTCTCCCTTCGTCCTTCTTTCCAGACCTACCCAATTCCAGTTCTTTATGGGTTTAGCCTCCAGTCCCCTAATCATCTTTATTGCTCTTCTCTGCACTCTTTCTAGCGTCTCAACATCTTTTTATATCATGGAGACCAAAACTACGTGCAATTCCAAGTGTGGCCTTACCAAGGCATTATAAAGTGGTTCTCATCCATCCGATTAAAGGAGTGCATTTTTTAAAAGAGAAAAATGTGGGTTCGGGAGACGTATCTGGTAGATGACTTATTCAAAGACATTCTCTGCTAACTCAGTGTGAATATGGCTAGTAGCAACTCTTATGTCATTTCCTTAATGCTACAAAATGCTCCGTGCAACTAAGAGGGCTGAGTCCATCCATTACAGTCCATTTCCATTGTGTTCCATTTCTTCCTCCTCTCCAGCTCCCTAGTCAATGCCATTAATCAAAATCCTATAGCAGAAAATGCATGCATATAAGTCCAGCACATTTATTGCCATGGCAACTGTTCAGTCTCTTGTTCGTGTGTCAAGCCACATCAGTGGAGATAAATTCTTTTGTTTTCACCCTTTCTGTTTTGCTTTTAATCCAGGGTGAAAAACCTAGTTTTGGCTTCCCTGCTTTTAAAACACTAATATAATAATAATTTTTTAAAAAACACACACAAAAAAAACAAGATCGTAAAAAATAAATTCCACCCGGTGTCTTGTTTCCTCAAAGCATCATTCAAATGGTTATAAAATTACAGCTGAATATTTAAGGTTAGACTATAATAACAATTAAGGTATCAGAATGGCCTAACAGTGATGATATTGTTTTAATCCTTGAGATGGCTTGGGAATTTAATTCCTTGTGGATAGAAGAGCTTACCAAGATGAATATAAATCATTATGATACCGGAACATATCGTTCGTGAATTAGATTTCAGCATTTCAAAGAGAATGCCTCTAAGCCACAAATGAAGTTAATGTAATTCATTCTCAAGCTAAGATGTTCGTGGTTATAATTTTTCTCCCTTCCATAATATTCAAGTTAATCTTTAATACACAGATTCTCTAAACTTGTGGCTGGAGGATGATCTTACGCTGCTTTGTGACTATGAAAGGAAAGCCCAGTTCCATTTATCTGGTTATGAGTCAAAGAGGATTGTGCTCAATTTTCAATAGACCTAGATCAGAACCCAAGGGATCACAGCCTAAATAATAATTTTAAAAATGCCTGTAGGAGAATGAATGAGGGTGCCATGCAACTAAAAATATGTTGAGACTCTAGAAAGAGTGCAGAGAAGAGCAACAAATTTGATAAAGAGTCTGGAGGCTACACCATATGATGAACAATTGAGGCAACTAAGTAATGTCTAGTCCTGTGATGGTGAACTTACAGCACTTGTGCCACAGATGGCACACAGGGCCATTTGGGCGGGCATGCAAGCCACAGCCAAACTTACCTGCACTGTGCATGTGTGCACCTCCCAGATGATTTTTGGCCTGTTTGCAGCCATTTTCTCCCTCCGAGAGGCTCAAGGGAAGCCTCTGCAGCTTTGGGAGGCTGAAAAATGGGCCTTTTGGAAACACCAGAAGTGCTGAAACGGGCCTGTCTTCAGCCTCCTGGGGCTCCAGAGGCTTCCCTCGAGCCTCCAGGAGGGCGAAAATGGCCTCCCCCGGGCTCCAGAAGCCCTCCGGAGGCTGAAAACGGGCTCTTCCAGTATTTCCGGAAGGCCTATTTTTTCAGCCTCCCGAGGCTGCAGAGGCTTCTCTCGAGCCTCTGGGAGGACAAAAACAGCCTCAAATGGGCCAGAAATCAGCTGGCAGGCACGTGCATGCACATTGCAAATAAGGGGTGGGGTGTTGCACATGTATGTGCGAGGGGGTGGGGCACATTGCATTGTGGGTGCTGGCACACACACGCATTTGCTTTTGGCACACCACAAGAAAAAGGTTTGCCATCACTGGTCTAGTCTAACAAAGAGAAGAACTATGGGTGCTATGATAGCTTTTGTACTTGAAGGGCTGTCACAGAGAAGAGGGAGTCAACCTATTCTCCAAAGAGCCCCAGAAGGCAGGACAAGAAGCAATGGATGGAAACTAATCAAGGAGAGAAGCAACCTAGAACTTTCCTGACAGTGAAAATGGAATAGCTTGCCTGTGGAAGTTATAGGTGCTCCATCACTGGAGGTTTTCAGGAAGAGACTGGACAGTCAATGGTCCAGAATGATATTGGACATCCTGTTCGAGCAGGGAGTTGGACTAGGAGACCTCTAAGGTCCCTTGCAACTCTACGCTCAGTGCTAGCTCCAGATTCCAGGTATGGTGGCATCTCCAGATGTTGAGCAAACCCAACTCTTTCTTGGAAGAGTAACTATTAATGACTAGCTTTCCTCTCTTACTCTGAGATCGATGTTCCTAGGACTCAAAGATATAAGGAGGGACTCTTAGAAACAAGAAAAACCCAGCAGAAGAAACAAATGCAATTGTCAATTCAGAAACAAAAGCAAGAGAATTTCAAAGCTGATTTTTCATTATCCGCTACTTTTGAAGACTAAGTCCATTTCAGTTCTGATGTGTGGTACTTTAACAAAAAGAGTGACTTATTAATAATATTTAGTTGGACATGAAGCTGACACATTAAAATAGATGGCTACTAGAAGTTTTTAAAAAGGCATTTATTTTTCTCCAATTCACTGTTCAACTTTTCATATTATAAATCAGAATTAATCATAGGTTTAATTCTTTGTTTAATAATGTGTTTAATGTAAATTAAACTGTAAAAGATCCACAAGTCAGGAACTGAAAAGACTATTAAATATTTCCTTTGTTCCCTTAACTGCTTTAGGCTGCCAACCTTAAAATAATTTTTCTGAAATAGACTCATTGACTTCAATTAGTCTAATAACCCTTAGTTAATTTTGATCTACTATATATAATATTTTGCATATCTCTTTTGTAATTAGGTTTTTTTTTTTTAAGATTCAAGCCAATACATATAATTTAAGCATGGTGGAAAATAGAAATAAAAGAATTCGTAGAGAAATACTTCAAGGATGGGAATGAATGGGAAAAACTATGATTGAGATTTGAGAGAGAACATTGTTCAGTTCAAGGATGGTGTTTGGGAAGTTTCAGTATTGTAGATGAGATTTGTAAACATGTTTAACAGATTAACAGAGTTGGAAGGGATCTTGTAGGGTCATCTAGTCCAACCCTTCACCCAAGCAGGAAAACCCTACACCATTTCTGACAAACATGGCAGAACCAGTCTCTTCTTAAAAGTTCCAGTGATGAAACTCCCACAACTTCTAAGGTCAATTTTTGTTGATTGTTGTACTGTCAGAAAATTTCTCCTTATTTCCAGGTTGAATCTCTCCTTGTTCAGTTTCCATCCATTATTCCTTGTCTGGCCTGCGGGTGCTTTAGAAAACAGCTTGACCCCCTCCTCCTCTATGTGGCAGCCCCTCAAAATATTGAACACAGAATATAGAAAATTTGGAGTTTTAAAGAAGGCCCCTTTTCTTTAAGAGGAAGGATACATGGAAAGCCATTAAATGAGAACAATTTGACAATCTACACATCATTAAAAACATGCACACAACCGAAGTGTGGGATTTCAACTTTTTTACATCGGTTTCTGTGGGCATGGCCTTTGGTGGGATGTCAGGGAGAGATACTGGAGAAAGCTCAGAGGCGTATGTGCCGGTTCATCCAAACTACTACAAGTTTTCCGTATCTGCGAAACTCGGTTCAGAAACTGCTGAATACGACTTGAAAAAAACACAGACATATGTGAGTGTCATGCCAAGAACGAGAAGAGGAGAGGAGAAGGAGGGCAGAGAGAGAGAGAAGGGGGAGAAAAAGAGAAAGAGAAAGAGGGGGGGAGAGAGAGAGAGGGAGAGAAAGACTATGAAACTTGAACTAATTCATCTGGAAAAGGTATTGCAAGAAAGAGTATTTAGTTTCATTAGCTCTTGCCTGAGGGGAATACAATCACATTCTTAATTACTTACACCAGCTACAAATTAAGAATAAGCAAATAAGTTCTCATCATCAGAGTTTCCTAACCCACAAAAAGGGGGATTGTTTTGTGTGTTGATGTGTAGTGTGCTAGAGCACGCAAGTGTATGCATACATATGAAGGTGCAGGCCAATCCGAATCAATGATTCTATTCAAATGACATCAATTGGCCAATTCAAATGGATCGAGACGGAGAGACACCTGCACTATTCCATACATTTTGATAAGAGGTTTGTATTTTGGTCTACTCAAAAGTAAGCAGACTTCATCTTTTCCTTGCTTGATAGACCTGGGAAAGTCATAACAGCAACCACTGATCCCAAAGTTACTTTTCCTCCACTTTTGTAATAGCAAATCTCACTAAATGAGGCAATCACTAAATGAGGATTACCTGTAAACTCAATTTTTAAAAATCAGATTGAACCACAAATAGCAAAACAAAATAATAGTGGGGGGGTTGAGGAAACAATTTATTTTTTCACATTGAAGGTCTTCTTATATCTTGTAAGCTACAAGATAGGACCTGGGCATGGCTACTCTAGTGAAGAGAAGGACCAGGGGAAGACATGATAGGAGTGTTCCAATATTTGAGAGGCTGCCACAGAGAGGAAAGGGTCATTTTCCAAAGCATCAAAAAGCCAGACAAGGAATAATGGATGGAAACTGATCAAGAAGAGATTCAACCTAGAAATAAGGAAAAAAATTTCTAACAGGGAGAGCAGAAGCTGCCTTCAGAAGTTGTGGGAGCTTCATCACTGGAGGCTTTCAAGCAGAGACTGGACTGCCCCTTGTCAGAGATGATGTAGGCTCTCCTGCTTGGGTAGGGGTTGGATTAGATGATCTACAAGGTCCCTTCCAACTCTGTTAATCTATTAAAAATAAGATAAAAATAATTGTAAGATATATGAATCTGAAAAGCACTTTCTAAGAAAAAGTCCCACTGAATTAAAATAGAGCTAGTAGAACTTACGTAGGACCAGAGACTGAAATCTTTGCCAAGTGAGCTGTGATGATATATTTATTTTCTCAGAGTTCATTAAAAGTCTTCCACCACCATGTGAAAACTGTATACTCATTAAACATCCTGGAAGAAAACATACTGGGTTGTTTGGGTTTTTTTGCATCATTAGAAGGTGTGTTTTTGACAAGCCATCATTTATAATGGCACGGTTGCAAACAAGCTTCATTACTGGCTCTGTTTAGTGCTCAGCAAAACTGAAAACCAATTATAACACAGACATACATTTCAAATTAGCAGGCATACTGGAAAGGAAGGATTAGCACTCAATTAATATACAAGTAATTATTGAGGTATCAAAAGGAATGGATTCTGAACTGCTTATCGGGGGTAGCAGGCAAGGAAAGCTGGGAAAAATTAAAACAGAAAGATAGGAGGGAATCTCGTAGCTGCTTTGCAAGTACAAGGTGTAGTACAGCTAATATAGGATCCAAATCGGAGAGGAAAGATTATGAAGATTACTCATAGAGCTAATTAAAGTGATTATCTTTGCCTATAATTACAGCAGAGTGAGAGGTTGTGGAGTATAACTCCTCCAGGAAGACTCATAAACCTGGCATTTTCTTCAACTGAACTTCAAGATCTGTCTCTCTGTTTATCTATCTATCTATTTATCTATCAGCTATCCATCATTTATCTATCATGTATCTATCTATCTACTATCCATCTTTCCATCTATCCATCTATCCATCATCTATCATCTGTCTATCTATCATCTATTTATCTATCTATCCATCTATCTATCATCTGTCTTTCTATCAATCTATCTTTCTATCTATCTGTCATCTATCATCCATTTATTTATCTAACTACGATCCATCTATCATCTATCATCCATTTATTTATCTACTATCCATCTATCATCTATCCATCCATCCATCATCTATCTTCTGTCTGTCTGTCTGTCTGTCTGTCTGTCTATCTATCTATCTTTCTATCTATCTATCTATCTATCTATCTATCTATCTATCTATCTATCTATCTACTATTCATCTATAACCGATCCATCTATCTATCATGTATCCATCCATCCATCCATCATCCATCTATCATCTATCTATTCATCCATCTATCTATTATCTGTTTGTCAGTCTGTCTGTCTATCTATGAATTTTGATATGATTGCGGTGAAGCTGCAACAGTCTCAAGTGCGAGGACTACAGTAGTAAAAGTCAGTTGGTTGTTTGTATGTCAAAGACTACCTGAAGATAAATTTCATAATTCAAGAATGCATCATGGTTCAAATCTAGAAATATTTCTTTAAGTGAATGCCGTGTATTCAACACAATAAATCTACTTCCAATAAATGATTTCTTTTCTTCTCCGATGTACAGTTCCCATTTTCTCAGTTAACTTTTATCATGTATTCATTGTGCAATGATGTTAATTCTGTATACGCTCAGATCTGGCTGGTAAACAAACATAAATTTAATAAAGATTGTCTCATGCATGCATATACCTGCATATAGAGTAATGATTTCCCTTCAGCTTTTGTGGTAGAACATGGAGAGTTGAAGGGAGATTATTCTATTATAAATGTCTTTGTATAATGCAGATCAATATTAGTTTCAGGAACAAGATGAGAACAGAATCCATTTTTAGTCATTTTTTTAACTGCCTGTTATTAGTTCAGTAACTATGAAACAGAAAGAGATGAAAGTGTGTTGTGCTTTATATTGAAAAGGAGAACATATGCTTGGTTACATAATGATAATAAACTACCCTTAGTAACCATGGTAGGAAGAAAAACAATAAAAGTAGCAGAAGATATGTTTTATGAAACATAAACTGGAAGGAAGGGAGGGAGAGAGATGAGAGGAAGGAAGGAAGGAAGATTGAGATAAGGGAAGGAGGGAGGGAAAGAGGGATTGAGAGAGGTAAAGAAGGAGGAGGAGGGGGGTGGAGGGAGTTGAGAAGAAGGAAGGANGGAAGGAAGGAAGGAAGGAAGGAAGGAAGGAAGGAAGGAAGGAAGGAAGGAAGGAAGGAAGGAAGGAAGTTTGAGATAAGGGAGGGAGGGACGAGATAGGGAAGAAAAGGAGGAGGAGGGGGGAGGGAGATGAGAGGGAGGGAGGGAGGAAGTTCTTAAGTTCTCTTTTTCCTTTGGAATGAGAGCTTGAGATAGCTAATGCCTCACTTTGTTCATTATATATGCAATACATAGATATAATATTTAAATTGTGATTGCATTCCCTTAAAAAGAGCTGTGTGTTGAATAAAACATGCAGGCATCCTGCATATTCAGATACAAATTCCAGTTTTTTGTTTTTTGTTTTAATTTAAAACAGAAATATAATCTCAAAACAGATAATGCCTATAGAAGCACAGTTACTACTATTGCAGAACTGATGCTCAATATGACATTAATAAAAGATACCAAGCAAAATACATTGAACTGTTTTTATCATATTAAAAAGGGGGAAAGGAAATATGAATGTTTCAGCTTAGCAACAAAGCCTCCATTATGTTATTGTTTATAAATATTAAAAGGGAAAGGGAAAAATAAGATAGAGAAAAGAAGAGAAAAACATCCTTAAAAACAATATAGATAAATAATTGATTTCTAATTTTCTCCTTTTTCTCCTGCTGATTTACAGTATATTTTGATCTAAACTGTAGAAACAATGCTTTATATGTTAACATTTATTTCCTTACAAATTCTGATTTGCTGAAACTGCTAGCCTCTTGCCTAAGATGAACTGCTTTTCACAATGTTACATAAGAGCATCTGTCTGTCTGTTTGTCTATCTATCTTTATCTATCTAGCTATCTCTATCTTCTCTCTGACTATTTATCTATCTGTCTGTTTATCTATCTATCATCTATCTATCCATCTTTATCTATCTGTCTCTATCTTCTCTCTAACTTTCCTCTCATCTTTCATCTTACTATTCTTTCTCTAGCTACTATTCCTATCTCTATCTTCTATCTTTCAATTATCATCTATCTATCCATCTTTATCTAGCTGTCTCAATATTCTCTCTGACTTTCTATCTATCGTTCATCTTTATCTATCTCTAGGCTTTCTAGCTATCTAGCTATTGCTTATCTCTATCTTTCTATCTATCATCTATCAATCTATCTGTCTATCATCTATTTATCCATCTTTATCTAGCTGTCTCATCTTCTATCTGACTTTCTCTCTCTTTCATCTAGCTATTTCTAGCTATCTAGCTATTGCTATATCTATCTATCGTATCTATCTATACTATCATCTTCCCATCATTATCGAGTAATATATATATATATATATATATATAGTATATATATATATATATATATATATATATATATATTTATATATATATAATATATGATCTGCATGTAATGTACCACATATTCTCTTTACACACATAGACACACACACACAACACACACACACAACACGTTGTGTGAGGTGTGGTGTGTCATCTTTATTCATGGGCACATTTTATTTTATTTTTCAAGGCTTGCTAATTAGCAGCAAAATCCAGCCTGACATGATTTACAGCCTCTCTCTTCCCTACCCTTCCTCTGCTAGATTTATGAGCCTGCAAATTACCTTTTCATTTCTTCAGAGATATCTTCTTCCCTTTGATTCTTCTTTCTGCAAATTTGAGGTTTCTATCCAAGAAGCCATCAGTTTCTGCTTCCCCCAGAACATCAGAATGTTTGTTTCAGACAGATGCTGTTTAAAATAAATAGCAATATAAATAAATAAATAAATAAATAAATAAATAAATAAATAAATAAATAAATAAATAAATAAATAAATAAATAAATAAATAAATAAAGGCCACATATTTAAGAGAGTGAACCAGACAACAAGAAAATATTAAAAAGCCATGACTGTGCAGTGTTTTTATGCCGATGTAAACTGCAAAGAGCAAACATGGATTAGACAGACCTAGTTCTCTCATTTTTTCCCATCCTACAGTTTAGCCTCCAGGTCTCTGATCACTTTGGTTGCTCTTCTCTGCACTCTTTCTAGGCTCTCTCAACATCTTTTTGGTATTGTGGTGACCAGAACTGGATGCAATTTTCCAAGTGTGGCTTCAGAGGTAGTGCTCAACCTATGACCATCACTGAGCCCAAAATTTATGTTGCTAAGTGAGAAATGGGTTAAGCCCTCTATTTTACAACATTTTCTGGTGCGTTCATTAAGTGAATCACTGCAGGTGCCCAGTTAGTAACATGGCTGTTAAGTGAATCCATCTTCCCCATTGATTTTGCTTGTCAGAAGGTCAGAAGTTGGGATCACATGAACTCTCCCACCGGGTACACTGCAACCATCATAGACATGAGCCAGTTGTCAAGCATCATCATCTCCTTTTAATGACCCCATAATCCTTTTTTGGGTAGAGTCTTGTGGCAACAGAATGGATCAGAATGTTTATTGGCTGGATGCCTTTCCTGTTGCCAATGCGGAGTTTTATTCAGCAGATAAATTCTCATTGTGCCCAGAGAGAGAAATCTCTGCCTTTATCGAGGTTTGAACTCACAGCCTCCTGATTGTGAGACAAAACCATCAAGCATCTGAGTGTTTAAACACATGATCATGGGGTCATAAGTGTGGAAAAGGGTCATAAGTCCTTTTTTCCCCAGTACTGTTGTAACTAAATGAACTGTTGTATGTTGAGGGCTATCTGTATATAGCAGTACTGTCACTTTGCGTGATCTTGAAAGTTTATTTATCTAACATTACTCTGGAAACCAGTGATGTCAAAAGGAGGTGTGGCCACACGACCGAAAACTTCGCATGTTAGAGGCATGACGCCAGATCTGTTGTGATTCAGGTTTCCTTGCCTATCAAAACAAGACGTTGTAGCCTCAAACCTTGGGCCATTTTCCCCGCAGTCAAGCAAAGGACACGTCGATTTCTCTAGCAGCATCCCATTTAGTTTTACTCCATCTGCCTTGTTAGATGTGTCATTAACCATCTTTTGCTTAACATTCCAAGCAGGAAATCACACACCTCACCCTTGGAAGGACTCATAAATAGCTAAGTGCCTTCTATCAACAGGGGATAAAAACAAAAAAATAAAAATAAAAAAGGAAGTAGAAATAGCCAATAAAAATACATAATGAAACAAGTACAGAACAAACAGTGCTCAAAATACCACCCCATTACGGCTCGGGTGATTAGGTGGATTTTACAGGAATGTCATTTGATCTTAAAGCTTTGAGACCATTATGGCAAACGAACCTTAATGCTCATGCCATTCCATGAATAAGTCCAAATTAGAGAAAACAGAGCCACAACCATTTTTCAAAGCGGGTTCTTTCAACCCAAGTCCCTATTAGCACACAAAGGCTTTTTTCTGCGTAAGCGAGCTAAGTAAGACAAAAACAGCCAGCCAGGAAATTTACGTACATTGTAGACAGGATCTATGCCTCCTATTTGAGAAGGGGGAATGGAGTCCCACTTTGGACAAAAAATGGTTTTTGGCTCACTCTGAAAACCCCACAGCAGTTTTTCCGGCGCTTTCAGGACATAATTAGGTAAATTCATAGATTAAGCAGCTCCTGGCAGGACTTGGCTGGTCTGTGAATAGTCAACCAATTCCGTGAACATTGAAATATAACCGGGGTTGCAATACAAGGCTGGCAAAGGGACTTTGCTGCCAATTGTTTAGCGCCATATGGGCCCACTTAAGCTCCCCCCCCACTTCTTTTGGCAGGACGAAAGAAGGCAGCCTTGATGGCAGGCATAGAGGTCAAGTTGGAAACCCAAACTGTCCAGGTGCAAGAACTTCAAAACAGGGACATCTGGATCGAGAGCTCATTTTGGGGCGATCTGGGTCTAGATTTGGCTCAACACCATTGGCTATGGTTTTCTAGTAAAATTAAATAAACCAAACCTAAACACATGCATTTTTAAAAAATATCAGTTATCACATGCAATTGTACTATTCTTTATCAGTCCATGTGCTTCTCAATATTCAGGGCTGTTGGGATTGTTTAGGACCATGAGTAAAATTAAATTGAATTTGTTGAGGGAGGGAGGGAGGGAGGGAGGAAGGAAGGAAGGAAGGAAGGAAGGAAGGAAGGAAGGAAGGAAGGAAGGAAGGAAGGAAGGAAGAAAGATAGGGTGGGTCAGTAGGTAGGAGGAGGGAAGGGAGGGAGGGAGGGAGAGAGGAAAAGGAAGGGCTCCACACAAATCTTGCTAATAATAAGACTACAACAATAATAATCTTGGTAATAATAAAACAATAAGACTTTGGCCAATTCTGGAGCACCCAAAGTTTTTTTCCCCCTACTATGCTGCTGCTATCAACTTTTTAAACAACCGACTTCAGGAATTCCAGTCCAAATTGCTTTGGTTGGTTGGGGGAATCAACTCAGGAGATAATCAGAAACCAATCAATTTGTACCATGAGTTTATGGCCCTGGCTTCAAGCCCAATTGCCTCGGCCTTCCAAGAAGTCCATTCATGGAGAAGCTCAAGACAGAACTATTGGTGGCCTGAAGATTACACAATACAAGGCAGTGATTTAAAGGGGTGAAATGAAATACAGGGGCCTGGCTGAATTGAGATCTCCCTTGTGTTATTATTCCCCTAACAAGTGTGTACATAGACTATTCTGGAAAATTAAGTGACATGGACCAAACTACCTTGATTAACCAGATCCTAGGTAACCATCCCATCTCACTCCATTTTCCTTTTGTAGTGACAAAGTTTCTTAGATAGCCCTAAAAACCAATTCCATTTTGTAAATGGAAAACGGCAGAGTTCTTTCTGTTTACCCAATAACAGGCATTAAATTCAAGCCATTTGCCTCATAGGCTCTCATTTCCCTCTCGTTGTTCAATTCCCTCATCATACCATCTGATCATTCCTTCGCCCCTTGCCTTAACAGGGTTGTTGGGGTTTTTTTGCACCCCTCCCTCTTTCAGACCATTCCCCACAATTGTGGTGCTCAGCATAGATTAAAGAAATAAATAAATAACACACCACTTTCTCACATCTGTTCCAAATTTGTTTCTCTTTAATTTCCGTTTACACTTCCTTCTCCTAACATCTGTGTCATTCCAAAAACAGTATCTCAGGCTGACGCATCCAGTACCATTTAAAATTTTATATTCCCCAGCTAGCTGTCTCTTCTTAACCATGTAGTGTTTGTTGAGCACTTACTCAGGAGTTGGTTTAGGGATGTCTCTGAGCTGTAATTCATTCACTCTACAATCCAAATGTATTATCTTTATTTGGTCTACCGTACTTTTTGGGGTATAAAATACCTTACAGCTCTCTGTTCCTTTCATCCTGACAGATCTGTGGCACTCTTCACTGGGGTTGGTCAAGGGGAATTTAATGAAATCTCATTTGTGTCCAAAGAAGACTCAGTTGAGTTTTGGTCACCACAATATAAAAAAGAGGCTGAGATTTTGTTAAAGAGTGCAGTGAAGAACAACAAGGACGATTAAGGGAGTGGAGACTAAAACATATGAGTAACAGTTTCAGGAACTGAATATGTCTATAGTGAAAAGGAGCACTAGGGGTGACATAATAGCAGTGTTCCGATGCTGCCCCAAAGAAGAGGGGGCCAAGCTATTGTCCAAAGCACCTGAAGGCAGGACAAGAAGCAATGGATGGAAACTCATCAAGGAAAGAAGCAGGGGTGGGATTCTACAGGTTCGCACCTATTCGCTAGAACCGGTTGTTAACATTCTCAGCAGTTTGGAGAACCGGTTGTTGGAAGAAATTACTGGCCTAATCCTGTAAGGAAGGCAGGAAGGAAACATTCTGGTGTTGCTTACAGAAACTGCCTCTCCATTAACCCTTATTACATTCTGGGCAGGACTGGACTTCCTGTCTCAGGAACTTCTCTGGAGTTTTTTCCCCTCCTTTGCTGATACTTTGCTTGTGTGGAGGGACCATTCAAAGTTACAATGGCACTGAAAAAAGTGACTTATGACCATTTTTCACACTTACGACTGTTGCAGCTTCCCCACAGTCATGAGAGGCCAGGCAAGGAGATGGTGCCTCGATGTGAGTGATATTGAGTTGGCCACGCTCAGCCAATAACATGTCCACCAAGCCATGTCCACCCAGTCATATGACCACCAGGCCACATCCACCAACTAAGCCACACCCACAGAACCGGTTGTTAACAATTTTGAATCCCACCCCTGGAAAGAAGCATCCTTAGAACTAAGGAGAAATTTCCTGACAATGAGAACAACGAATTAGATGAATGACTTAACTCCAGAACTTGTGAGGCCTCCAACACTTTTCAGAAGATATTGAACAACTATTTGTCTGAAATGGTATAGGGTTTCCTGCCTGAGCAAATGATTGGATTAGAAGACCTCCAAGGTCTTTTCTAACTCTGTTATTCTGTTAAGATTTTTAAAAAGGAGAGTCTCAATGGTTAGTTCAGGAACTTTGATATCTGACCCAAGAACTTTAGGGTCATCTAAAGTGTTTTGTGTTTCATTGAATGGTCCAGATGCATAATCGTTCAGATCCAATCTACTATAGAATAAAGGGCCTGAAGGATCCTTCAGGGCCATGAAGGGCCATGATCTGAAGGATCATAATCTACCATGGTGGGCCAGTGTTTATTTATTTGTTTGTTTGATTAAAATATGTATATAGCTGCCCATCTTTCAGTCAGCTCTTTGTGGTTGACAGGTTGATAGGTAAAAGATGGATCATTTTTTAAGTTTAGAGTGAAGAGATAGTAACTACCTCAGAGTTCAAAACTGGCACAGTCTCTTCCACACCAAAGTGAAAACTTCTCTGTTCCTCTAGTATTTCAACCTATTCTTTACACTAGAGATATAGATAGATTATGGATTATCCATGACCAAGACACAGAATTCAAAAATATTAATGAATGTATAAATGATATTATATACATATATAAAACCAAGAAATGCAAGTTAACATTTCATTGAAGGCACCAAAAGATTTCTATCCACCAAGGCTATGAATAAACATTTTCCTATTGCCTTCAAAACATCTGGGTTATTGGTCATTTTACATGAATACCTCAATGTTCTCATCACGAGTGAGATATATCAGACTCGAGAGCAACAACCCAGCATAGAACAACCCAAAGTAAATTAAGATTATAACATTGGATGAGACATCATGAATATTTTTGTACCTCTCATGTCCCGTGGTACTGAGATAGGATATAATAAAATTATCCATTGAACTGATGACACAATTCAAATTCCAACATTATGATAATTTCCTAAAAGCAATAAATAGATAGAGATTGAATACATAACTATGTTGTGCAAACAGTAGGAAGGCTTCCTTCACTGATAAATCATCCTTTGGCCCCGTTCAGTTATGATACTTGTTTTCATTCCTCCTCTTCTTCCTTCTCTATTTTCTTCTTCTTTCTTTCTCCTTTTTCTTTCTCTCTTCCTTTTTCTTTGGGCTGCTGTAGCTTGGCAACCTGACTCATTCATTTAACACTCAGTGCTGCAGTCTCAAAGCCAAACCATCTGGGTGGAATTAATAAACTACCCAGAGAACTAGATGAGAATGGCCTGCTGTAATTAACAGGTAGGTAAAATACATTTAACAGATTGTTATAATTAATATGTCAGTTTCTGATTCCACATGAAATGGAATTGCAAACACAAGGCATTAAGTGGCTTTATTCTCCAGCCCTCCTGCCCTCCTCCTCCTCTATAAAAATCTGGCCAAAAGACCAGCAGAGTTCATCAACAGTAAAATTGACCCCAACATTAAGGATATTGGATACAAAAGACAAGCCATACAAGCTACAAATAGGACATCACAAACTACAGGCTTCCTCGTTCAGAATTTAATATCAAAGGAGCCCATGAGCAACTTCTGATCAAACCCATTTTCTGATATAATGTTCTGCAAGCAAAAAAAAAAAAAGTGATTTCCATCTATCCACCCATTGCTTGGATATTTTGCTGGGAAGAAAGGAAATACAAGCAAGATTGGAAAGCCAACAAAAGAGAATTACAGTTTAACAGAGTTGGAAGGGACCCTTATAGGACATCTAGTCCAACCCCCTGCCCAAGCAGGAGACCCTACACCATTTCTGACAAATGGCAGTCCAATCTCTTCTTGAAAATCTCAAGTGATGAAGTTGCCTTCTGAAGGCAACTTCTGTTCCATTGGTTGATTCTTCCCACTGTCAGAAAGTTTCTCCTTATTTCCAGGTTGAATCTCCCCTTGTTCAGTTTCCATCCATTATTCCTTATCTGGCCTTTGGGTGCTTTGGAAAATAGCTTGACCCCTTCCTCCTCTCTGTAGTAGCCCCTCAAATATTGGAAGACTGCTTTTCTGTCTCCCCTGGTCCTTCTCTTCTCTTCCCTAGACTAGACAGGCCCAGTTCTTGTTGTATGTTTTGGCCTCCAATCATCCTCTAATCATCCTGGTTGCTCTTCTCTGCACTCTTTCGAGAGTCTCAACATCTTTTTTATAGTGTGGTGACTACAAGAGAAGATATGATCAGGATTCATGGCCTGACAGCAACCCTTTGCCTTTTTCCTGCAGTATGGATGTTGTTTCTACACTGGCAGCTGCTTCATAAGCCATAGAATAGCACTACTTCTACACCCCTCCACACACACACAAAACTGGGACATATTTTGGAGACGCGGAGAGACGTTGCTCTCCCTCCCTCTTTCAAGTGACTCCTGTGACAAATTTGCCTAGCCAAGTTATTAAGTTCCATTTCTTTCTGCTGCTTCAGGAGATGCACCATTCATCTTAGTTGGATGGCCTCCTGGGTATTTTAGGCTGAACTAAAGCTAACTGTAGCCGTCAGAAGATCTTCCGGATACAATTTCAGTCTGATAGCATTTTTAGCATGATATATTTGTGCGCCTCTTTTTACTGGTTATCTGACATATAAATCTAGGAGCAGGTTGAGAGGAAGAATATTAAATACTAGCAGAGGAAATCTTTACCATGGAACAGTATAGGGGAACATAAGTCCTTTGGTTTAGAATTGCCTTCTCTCTCTCTCTCTTTCTCTCTCCCTCTCTCTCTCCCTTCTCCCTCTCCGTGTCCTGCTCTCCCCTACTTCCCCCTCNCCTGCTCTCCCCTACTCCCCCCTCCCCCTCTCTTTCTCCTCTCTCCCCCTCTCTCCCCTCTCCGTGTCTCCCACTCTCTCTCCCTCTCTGCCTTTCTGTCTCCCTCTCTTTCTCCTCCCTCTCCTCTCCCACTCGCTTTCCCACTCTCTTTCTTTCTCCCCTCTCACTCTCTCTCTCCATCTTCCTCTCTCTCCCTTTCCCTCTCCACCCTCTCTCTTTCTCCTGTCTCTCTTTCTCCCCTCTGCCTCTCTCTCCGTCTCCCTCTCTCTCCTCTCTCCCACTCTCTCCCTCCACCCTCTCTCTTTCTCGCCTCTCTTTCTCCTCTCTCTTCCCTCCCCCTCCCTCTCCCCCTCTCTCTTTCTCCCTCTCTGTCTCCCTCTCCCTCTCTCCCCCTCCAAAAATGCTTTTCTTCAATGGACACCCTGCATTTTAAAAACACATATTGAAGATATGGACCAACACTTCCCAAACCAGGGGTCTTTTCCATATATGAAATTTCAAATTCTGTAAAATCCAATCATAAAATGCACCGCTTTGATAGAAAGGGAGATACAAATGAAAGCCAGCCTTTAAAAATGTATTCGGCATAGCAGTCCAGCATGGGTGAATGCTGAATAATCAGATTTGAATCTACAAGGCATGCCAAATGGAGTTGATGCTTAACTCTGAAACTTTACGGTGTAATGACTTTGTCCTCAAGATTGGAGAAATCTCTATGTGGTTTTAAGCCTTCAGATTGGAGTTGATTATTTATTTCATTCATTATTCATTGATCAATTCTCCTCTCACACACTGGAATGCTGAATATACAATAATAATCTTAAGTTACAGAAAGATAGATCTAAGTTGAACATTAAGAATAGTTTCCTAACTAAAAAAAAAAACAGCAATTAAACAGAAGAATCAATGATCCTGGGAAGTGGTACATCCATCCCTTTAGTTTACTTTACTTTATTGTCATTGCACCTCGTACAACAAAATCAAACACCATCTTCAGTGCACATCATGACCATGACCATGTAAATAAATACAAACACACGTCCTTCACCCTCCACATATTGAACCAAAACCCCCCGACATCACACCAACACTGCACTATATAGGAGAATTCAAACAAGAGCTACTGCCTTGGGATAGAAGCCTTTTTTCAGCCTATTTGTCCTTGTTTTTATTATTCTGTACCATCTACCAGATGGTAATAGTTCAAAAAAAAAAATCTTTGATGGATATATTTAAGGAGAGATGGACAACCACTAGTGGAGATGCTTTAAATCAAAGGGCTCCGGACTTGTGGACTTCAACTCCCAGAATTCCCTACCCAGCGTGGTGTCCAACCTTGGCAAATTTAAGACTTAAGGACTTCAACTCGCAGAATTCCCCAGCTAGCATGGCTGGCTGAGGAATTCTGGAATCGAAGTCCACAAATCTGAAAGTTGCCAAGGTTGGAGACCCCTGCTTTATAGCTAAGTTTTTGGTGTCGTAAATGTTCACATCTCATGTGTCCATTCAAGGAAATGAACAAAGGATCCTACCTTAGAGAAATATAGATTCTAAATCCATATTTTCTGCTAGCATTCAGGCTCCACGTTTTAAATAGAACTCCTTCTGATGGGTCATTAATTAATGAATGAATTCATTCATTCATAAATAAATGAACAAGTAAATAAATAAATAAATAAATTGCATTATACCATTTACCGTTTTAATGGGATTCTAATAATTCAAACTTCCTGATTTGATGTGGGAATGAAAATATCAAATTCATTTCTACAGATTTTATGGTCAGTCAGTCAATCAGAATAGAGCTCGAAGGGACCTTGGAGATCTTCTAGTCTGACCCCCTGCCCAAGCAGGAGACCCTATACAATACATGGTCCCTGTTTTATTCCTTATTAAAGGCTGAAATAGGTGCTGAGATTTAAATTCTTCTCTTTATACATTACTGATTTGGTGGGTTTTGTTTAGGGTTAGGTTAGAGGGTCTCTTTTTTTCCCCCTAGAAAAATAAAACTAAAGGAAAGATTAGCAGAGCCAACTCCTTTTTCTTTCCTTTTCTTTTCCTCATGAGATCCAATAAGCCCTTCGCAGAGGTAGCTTCATCTTTGTTGATTTCATCTCAAGCGCGCAAAGCTTATTTACTAGCAAACTGTCTGCTGAATATCTTAAGACTGAAAGAATCATCTACCCGCTGTGCTTACCCACAGAAAAATGCTAGAGCACTGGATGGATAATCATTTCAGCAGGCCCTCCAGCACAGTCAGGATAGAAAGTTTAAACACAATTGTTATCAGTTGTGATTACGCTGGGTTTTGAAGATATTTGGCTTGTTTAAGGCTCCTATACGTAACGTCAAACCCCAATTTCTCTCCATGGTTATCAAACTGGTTAAACTGTGCTTCTTTGGCTGTTTAATCGTTGGAATGAATCATAGGATTGAATTGCTCCAACATATAGAATCAAAGAGAAAGATTGTTCCCTCTACATAGAAAAGAAATATTTGGGATTTCTAAGTATTCTAGCCCTATTTTCCTAGGGATTATTCTAGTCCTATTTTCTTCCTGAAGAGCTAGTTTTTAAAATATATATATCTATTTATATATGAGGGACGCAGTGGCTTAGTGGCGAAGATGCTGAGCTTGTTGATGAGAAAGGTCAGCGGTTTGGCAATTCAAATCCCTAGCACCAGGTAACAGAGTGAGCTCCCCTTACTTGTCCCAGCTTCTGCCAACCTAGTAGTTCGAAAGCATGTTAGAAAATGTGATGGCTCAGTGGCTAAGATGCTGAGCTTGTCAATCAGAAAAGTTGGCAGTTCGAGGGTTCGAATCCCTAGCGCCATGTAATGGAGTGAGCTCCCGTTCCTTGTCCCAGCTTCTGCCAAACTTGTAGTCTGAAAAGAAAAATGCAAGTAGAAAAATAGAGACCCCTTTGGTGGGAAGGTAACAGCCTTCTGCTAAAAAAAAAAAAAGGATCAGTAAAGAACAAACTTTCTGTGTAGGCACCCAGATTACATAAAAACATTTGCCTGTGTACACAATTATTTCCTGCATGCTGATTCAGTTTCCAAACTCCCTTGAAGAATGCAGAATTATTACAGGTGCTTCTCTAGAACGTATAAGGCAAAAAGGAACCCAAATATGATATTCAAACCCATGAAAATTAGCCGAACCTCTTCTCTGCACTGCAGAAAGATGGACGGTGGAAATTAGAGTTTTCCTCGTGCTGCAGTACCTCACTTATAAACAATGGCCAGACTGATGCTTCTGTTCACCAGCCTAGCTGGATCACATCACCTGAAGAATTAATAGAAACCTAACTACATCTTTATAAGTGTTCCTCTGAGCTTAGTCCCTTTCTGTTATGGAAATTGAACAAGGAGAGATTCGACCTGGAAATAAAGATAAATTTTCTGACAGTGGGAACAATCAATCCATGGAACAGAAGTTGCCCTGGAAAGTCGTGGGAGTTTCATCACTGGAAGCTTTCAAGAAGAGGTTGGACTGCCCGAATGTCCAAAAAGGTGTAGGGTTTCCTGCATGGGCGGGTGGTTGGACTAGATGACCTACAAGGTCCCTTCCAACTCTGTTAATCTGTAATCTGTTAGCAATTCATTGGTTGAAATAGTCATCACGCAGGTCAGGTTTTGCCATTTCTGTCCAAGATTTATCAGATTTTTTTATATATATACAACTGGATACATCTTCTGAATTTGCCTTTCTACAATGTCGAGATTTAGCCCATCTCAAACATAGGATTTTTCCCACTAATCTTGAGTCTTCCCACATAGGATCTCATTCAGGAAATTTAATTTTGAATCCTCCCCCCATGACTGGATAAAACTTAAAATGTAGGGTTTGTTTTTTTCCCCCATAAGCGTTTGGAGAATAAAGCAGCTAAGATGGTAACTTGTCACTGACTTGTTCCTTAAAGATGGAGCAGGCTATTCTACATGATTTGCAACCCGTCTTTTTGCCTGCCTGGTATAATTGATGGTTATTCACTTCATTTTCAGTTAAGAAAGTCTAAGAGGAAAGATCTCGTTAATGCAGCGATACATTTTTGCCATAAATAGGACAGCTTTTCAAAATCTCCCCTTTAGGTGAATTAAATTCTGAACTCACAAGAAATATAACACATCCTTGGGTAGAATTAGGGCTAAATTTTTTTTTAAACCCCATCAAGGTTACTTACAATGTACCGTACTGCACATATGGACTTCTAATTTTCAGTTGTTGACGTGCATCTTGAGACAATGGAGGTTACAAAGACAAACCCTGGAAATTGCAAGAAGAAGAGAGATACATTTTTCTCCCTGCTTTGATGAAAAAGTCATAACAGTTTCTCATAAAGGAGGAGTCAAATCATGGGAAATATATTGGATGTCATGGAGCAGAATAGATAGTCACAACGCTGTTTTAATTATATGTTTTTTTAAAAAAATACATTCCCAGCAGTACCTCAATAAGCTAATTTGCAGTTATTTCATGTGATAAGGAAAGACAAGTTGATTGGTTGTTTTTGAAGATAAAAATATAACTGGCTGATCACCTCTTGATCTCTGGATCGAAAGCTGAGGTCCTGTTGTTATCTTGGAGAACAAAATCCTCAGCTGTGTATCATTGTTGTAGAAAACCAAAAGGAAGCAAAGTGTATAAAATGGTGACTTTAACCAATTGTGTAACTCTTTAGTGGTCACCCAGGGTAACAATGTCCGAATTCAAAGTTAATATACAAGGAAAAGGAAGAGGATGCTCTTGAATGGCAGGTAGGTAAGGAAACTCTGATCAGCAGAGCACCCTTCAATGGGCCAGCAAATAAATTTAATGAATAAATAATGATGTTTTATAAGCACAGGAAAATGCTCAAGGAAAAAAATGAGGAAGAAGCTTTCATCCTTGGAGGTATCAGGTGAAACTAGATAAAAAATGATTAGAGGAACTGGAGGCTAAACATGCGAAGAACGGTTGCAGGGATTGGATCTACTCTAATGAAAAGAAGGACTTGGGGTGACATGATAGAATTCTTCCAATATTTGAGAGGGTGCCACAAAGAAGAGGGAATCAAGCTATTCTCCAAAGCACCTGAGGGTAAGACAAGAAGCCATGGGTGGAAATTAATCAAGGAGAGAAGCAATCTAGAACTAAGGAGAAACTTTCAAAAAGTCAGGACATTTAATCAGTGGAACAATTTGTCTCCATAAATTGTGGCTGCTTCATCATTGGAGGTTTTTAAGAAGAGATTAGACATCCATTTGTCTGGGTTTTCTGCTTGAGTACACACACACACACACACACACACACATATCCCTTCCAACTTTGTTATTCTAGTCCGGGGTGTCAAACTCAATTTCAATGAGAGCCGCATAAGGGTTGTGTTTGACTTTGGGGAGCTGGGATGGGCATCTGTCGGGGGCACCTGCGGGAGGCCCATCGCTCTACCAGTGGAAACAGGCTCCCAAGCTCTGTTTTCTGCTCCCATGGCCTCCTGGAACCCTCTGCCAGTGAAAAGGGAGCTCAGGAGGGCTACACACCCTCACTAGGAGAGAGTTACAGGAGGCAACGGAAAACAGAGCTTGGGAGCCTGTTCTTGCTGGCAGGTCCTTCAATGTTTCCAGGGCAGCCCCCCCGGGCGAGATCTAAGTACCCTGCAGGCCAGATGTGACCCCTGGGCCTTGAGTTTGACACCCCTGCTCTGCTCTGTTCTGTTTAGGGGTGGGATTCAAATATCTTTACTACCGGTTCTGTGGGCATGGCCAGATGGGTGTGGCCATGTGACTGGTTGGGCATGGCTTCTTTTTGTGCAGCACCACCCCCTGCACTCCATTTTTTGGCCTCCTGGGCCTCAGAGAAGCCTCCTGGCCAAAGCAGTAAGACAGCAAGGGGGATCCCGGCAAAGCTGATCATCGGAACAGCTGATCGTTGGGAGGAAAAAGAAAAAAGAAATACAGGTTTGGCCGATTGGCCGAATGGTACCATTTTTTAACTACTGGTTCGTCCGAACCGGGCCAAACCAGTAGAATCCCACCACTGATTCTGTTCTGTTCTGTCAGATTCCAGCTAGATCTATATAACCACTGACAACCAGCACAAATAGCCAATAATATTCCACCTCAGTCTATAAATGGCTCATCATCTGGACATGGACAGCCAGTTATTCTGTAATCCTCTTATAAAACTGCCAACTCTTTTGTCAGTCTATTAGACCATCTCATGTTCTCCAAAGTTCCACCTTGCAATCTAAATATTGATGCATATATAAATGTCCTTGCAGATGTTCCCAATATTTCAGTCCCTGATATATGTGTGTGTGTATATATATATATATATATATATATATATATATACTCTGCCCTTCCACAACTTTAAACGAAGACTTCTTACTTCCAGCTGTCTTTTAGTAGAAGTTGACTATAATTGCACTTACTTTATTGTGGAGACATTTATGATTATTTCTCTCCCGAGCCCTTTGACGGATGTGTGGCTTCGAATTTAGGTTACTCCTCAAAGAAGCCACCTGTTGGGATGTAGCAATTAAATAATGTGAAATTGCAGCTATGCCAACCGAAGAGTTGTCGAGTTTTACCAAAGCTGATTCTTTCTCCGAACATAATAACAGTAAATTTCTAGAGTCCTGTAGAGCAATATCCATTAGATTTATAATGTTGCAATTCCCTACCCAACTAGTTCTGCCTGAGGGTGAGTATATTACATTTCATCACAGTTTCATTTTCTCCCACAGATGAGAAATGGGATTGCTATTGCAGTTATGTAGCATGCATGTGTTAAATCTGATCTCTAATAAAATCAAACACATCACAACTCATAGTACTTTAGCACAGCATCGGCAAAATGAAACACCATCTGTCATCGAGGAGAGATTGCCTTATTATAACACATACACACACATACACTAAAACAAAAAACAAAAAAAGACCAATCCTGACTGATTGGTGTGAACCTTCGATTTAATAAGTGGGTAAATGGAAACTGATAATTACAATCTTATTTATTTTAAGTTATTAGTTAAAGCTGAAAAAAAAAAGAAAATTTGAAGTATAATTTAATTAATTGCAGGATGGAAGTGCTAATGTTCAACAGCAAATATTTAGAATGAGAGTCTAAATTTAAAAGAGATGCAAAATGAGAATGAGAGGGAGGAGAATGCATACCAAGGACTGCCAAAATCTCAGATAAAAATGGAAGCTGAAGATAGATGAAATTCCTGCCAAAGCTGAGGCCATTTTAGCACCCAACGAATCACTGTTAAAACAACCCTGTGGTGTCAATCAAGAAGGGATTTTGAAAACAAAAACAAAAACAAAATCCCAATCATGTTACAATGAAAATTGGTCTGATACTTTATGGTTCAGTCAAACAGCAGGACTTGGCTTTTCTTTTCAGAGTTTCTGCAATCGGTATACAGGTAGTCCTTGATTTATGCTGATAACTGAGCCTAAACAGTTATTAAGTGAGTTAAGACCGAGTATGTGACCTTTCTTGCTGTGGTTGTTAAAGGCCCGGTCCCACTGGCCGATGGACGCAAAACGTATGCATAAAGGCTCCATCCATTGTCATCCACTCCAAAAAGTGGCAAAAATTTGCATAAACAGAATGGAAAAGAACGGAAAAGAACGAACGGACGTGGCGTAGTAGTAGCGGATGTTAAATGGATGTTCATCGAACTAGCAGATGGAACGGATACACCTCTGAAGGCTTCTGGGATAATTATGAGCGGGCGCATTGCAAAGGCGGCATCATATCGATGAAGCGATGCATCACGACGGCCTATAGGAACAAAGATGCCACGTGATGTATCATCATATGCAAACATTCATGCCATGCGGAGATGAATTGCTCAGCTCCGCGCGAATAAAAAAGATGCAGCATGCACGCAGTCAAGCATACAGGAAGGACTTCTCAGATACATCTTGCAGGTTCGTCAGTCAGCAAGAAGATAAGTCCTCCTACTCGTTCAACCCTGCAAGTGAAAGAAAGGCCAGAACCAGCATCCCACCCCCTGGCACTGACTCTGAAACTGCTGCTGTCTGCTGTGGTGATCAGCCCAAGGCCCTCAAAGCCCTGCTGCTAAGGCCCTGCTAAGCCCCTGCCAAGGAGTAAAGAGCAAGGAAGAGAAGGGGAAGAGAAACAGTTACAACCGTTTCTAGGAAAGCATGAGGATGAGGTGCCGGAATGGCTGAGGAGAACGAGTAACCCCCCCCCTCCCTTCCCCCCCCCCCGCCTGCCCTTCCCCTTGTATGGAGAAAGGGCCCCACAGACTATATTGGACACCAAGAAAGAAGCAGCAGCTGGAGAAGACAAGGCAGAGAGCCTGGTACACTGCAGAACACTCCTAGGATTGGAAGCACATGCACAACCTGATATGGCAAGCTACACCTTCAAGAAATCCGGCAGGCGGCTGTCAAGCTCACTGACAGGAGTGTACGTCATGGCCAAGTGTATTTCCTGAGGGGGAGATCCGTCACTGAGCGAGCAGCACCCTCTGAAGACCCTCTCCCTTCAGACCAGCCCACAGACAGCCGTCCTCTTCCAGCCAGTAACCAGCTTAACCCTTCCAGCAGGTGTCTTCAGAGGCCCTGACAGAACCCCCCTGACAGCTGCACTCCCCATGCTGCAGACTTGAGGATCCCGTGGAGATGACAACCCTGCCTGTCACAAATGAGGAAGAACAGCAGCCACCAAGGCCAACACCCCCACCTTACCCCCACCCCCAGCTCCACAGGATGCAGCAGAGAGACAGACTGGAGCGCCAGACCACAGTGTGCTGTGGAATCAGGGACACAATGAAGACCAGCCACAGAACTTCTCTCTCAGCTAAGTCCACAGCACATACCATCCTCAGACCGGAAGCCCTTCATCACCTACATGAGCCAGACCCTGAGACCTGCCCAAGCCAGCACAGGTGATGAAGCAAGAATCCACAGCACGTTCTGCCCACAACCTCAAGCACAGCTGAGCTCTCCTACCCATCCAGTCTGCCTCCTCCTATCCAGAGCAATGTCACGCCCTTCATGCTTCAACAAGCCCCTCAACCATACCAAGGCATACGACTACCAGCGACTTCCCACAGCAAAGCAGAACTTCCGATCCAGCCTAGTCATGCATGCCACAGACGTCATCCTACACCCAGCTGCAACCAGACACCCCACTACACTCCTCCTTTGTCCACCCACAGCCAAGCCCTTCAATGGACAAATCTTCATCATATGGCCTACATTCAATCCTTGATGAAGGCCTCTCAACCCACGGACTAGTCAGTCTTGATAGCTTCCTAAACACACCATCCCCTTGTACCCTCTCGGGCCAAAGCACCCCAATTGTGCCTCAGGACCAGCACTCAAAAACCACAGCCACCTCCACGTCCCTGCCCACTTAACAAGCTGAACATGGACATGACTCAGAGTGACTAGAATATATCAAGACTGAGTTGTTTACTTGTTAAGTTTATCTGGTTAAGACACTTACTTGTTCATTTTGCTTTATTAATAAATCATAAAGTTTGCCTAAGAAAATTATAAAGGTGTCTTGCTTAAAGACACTTAAGACACTTTACTTGTTCATTTTGCTTATTTAATAAACTTCATAAATTAAGAAGTTATAAAGTTATCTTTGCTTAATACACTTAGGTTCATTTTTTTACTTATAAAGTGTTGTGAAAATTTAAAAAAATGTTGAGCCTTTCATGCTTGTGGATAGATAAGGATATTGTGATAGATAAACCTCCAGGCAAGGCTCGTGGACTGTTTGATCCATACAAACGTTGTTGTCCATTTTGAATACTTTATATACAAGATTGCTACGCTTACAATCCTTTCTATTTCCGTTACTAATGCGTGTACACGTTCCTGTACCTTTGTTCCTCCCTCTTTCCATTTTCCAGCTGCAAGCAGAGTGATT
>BHFT01049761.1:0-78328 GCA_004320025.1 Laticauda laticaudata | reverse complement strand
CCCACGTCTGTTCTTTTCCGTTCTTTTCCGTTCTGTTTATGCAAATTTTCGCCACTTTTTGGAGCAGAAGACAACGGATGGAGCCACCCCCGAAATTTTGCTCATCCACTGTATCCTTTATGCATACGTTTTGCGTCTGTCAGCCAGTGGGACTGGGCCTTAAAACAGCTTCCCTATCCAACAAATGTCACTTACTGATTATCAGGTGTTGCTTAGTGGGGTGCTTCATTTGTTTCTTGACTGGATGCAAAACTCTATCTCATAACAGGGTCTCAGAAGGAGGTGTATTCAATTGGCTGTATTCACTGCCGAGAGGGATAGGAGCTGCAGTTTGAAAACTTCAGCTGATGTTTAGTCACAGGGACTGTGGGTAATAATTGTCTCTTGATGTTTTTATATATCATGATGTTATTGGGTTGGGATTTATGCATGTGTGATGTCAATTATCGCAGCTTTTTATTTTTTGATTTATTAAATTTATATAGCTACCCATCTCAATATAAGGCTCTTGGTAGCTCACAATTAAAAACAGCATAAAAATAATACAATACAATGTAAAACCATATAAAAGCATATAAAATTCATAGTGAAATAAATTCAGGGCTGATCTGATCTCTGGGGGGAGGTGAGGTAATATTCCGCAGAACAGCTGCTAGAAAAGCCTCTATTCCTGGGCCCCACCAGATGATGCTCCAGATGACGGGACCAATGCATGCCTCTCTTGTTGGACTGATGGAACAGGCAGATATGATTGGAAAGAGGTAGTACCTCAAATAGTATGTTATATGCATGCAGCCAATTTTGGTTTACTAATAACATAAGATTCTATCATTTTTTTCCTAATGGAATCTCTGTTTTATTCAAAACTTTTCCTTCAGATGTGTCTGTTATACAAAACAAGCAAACAGGTACTTATCTGGGAATACAGTTATAAATCACTGTAAACTCTGTAAACATTGGGATTTGTTTTTGTTTTAGAGTAAACTTGTATTTTCAAAAGGATTTTCAAGGTAATGTGTTATTTTAATATCCACTATGATTTAAACACCCCCCCACCCCCCCATGTTTTGCTATGTTGCCTCATTGTATCAGAGAGTTGTTCTGGAAGGGATGAGTGAAATGTATGTCAAGAGAATATACTCCAAAAATCACTCAGCAAAATCACTCAGGGTGCAAAGGTCATCCCACAAGCGCTCATGTCAGGCAGCAATGATACAGGAAGATGTTGGAGGCAGCAGGGGTGGGATTCCATTGGTTTGGTCCGGTTCTATACAACTGGTAACTCCAAAAAACAGCTGACACTGAACTGGTTTGCTCCAAAGATCTTCTTTTCTTCACTTGGGCCGCCCACCCAGGCTCTAGGCTGTCCTTTATTCCCTGCTAAAGTAACCTTAGTTGCTTTGCACAGCACAGCTGAGTGCCATGTGTCAACAGATGATTATTGCTTGCTACAGAAGTTGTTTTACAAGTACTGCGCACACACGCAAAGCATGTGCTCACCAAACAGGTTGTTATGCCAGTAGGATCCTATCCCTAGGAGGCAGGTAATCTTTTCAGCAACATTAGTGTGAGGTGGAAACAGATAAAAAAACACCAAAAGATTCGTTGATCCAAGGAAAACAAGGTTTTATTCACGTGTCTGCAGAGACAGGTTCCCTCAGGCATTGAAGGAACCCAGAGCAAAATTCAGGCAGCATTTTTATACTCTAACTGTCCGCCCCCTCGTACGAGGGCTTGGCTCACATTCTTTCTGTTTTCAAATTGACACATATATTTCGAAAGTTTATGCTGGCTCCCTATCTAACAAAAGCAGTTACACGGTTTCTGACACCTCAGCACTTTATTACAATTCCTCATTGTTCTAGCCTCATCTTGTTTTTTTTCTCTTGTGCACAAACTGGAACACTTTCTTATTTAGCAGAGCTACTGAGTTTGAGACACACTTCCTTATTTAATTCAATGGGCCATCCAACATGACTTCGGTTCTGCTCACATTAGCAAAAGCATCATTTCATATTGTGCTGGAGAAAGCAATAGTAAACCACTGTATTTTACCAAGAAAACTATCCTAAAACAACTATTCCATCACCTGAAACAAGTAATACAAGATTAAAGACTTTATGTCTCTTACTGTCAACTAAGGGATGTTAAGGTTAGACTAACCAAGATGTTTCAGGCTTGTAATCTTTTAAACTCATCTTCCTGGATAGGCTATGTAAAGTGTTTGACAGTCTAGTGTCAGATGATGGGCCTATCAGTTCAGATATTGCTTAACATACTTCTGAAGAGCTGATTGTCTTTCGAATTACTAATGCTCTTAGCATGAATGTAGCTCACTGAAAGATGAAATGAATCAATTATCTATTGACATCTTAACATCAGTGAATTAAAATGGAGTGGAACTGGACATGTTTAATCAGAAGATAGCATTGCTCACTATTCAGGACACAAAAACAATAAAGAAATGTCATTGCTTTCATAATCAGAAAATATATAGCAAAGACAACACTTGAGTACAATATAGTCAATGATTGAACAATACCCATTAAATGTCACAGACAATTCTTGAGTATGATTATACAGTGATGATTATGCTGCAACCACTGGTGCAGAAGAGGTTGAGAGGAGTAATGGTCAAGTTCAATTTGAAATCAACAGAATATACAAGCATGAGGTGGTGTTTGTGGTCTGAAACTGGAAAGCTAAAGTTGGAAATATCAGAGGACAAAATGTAACTGTAAGGCCTAAGAACACAAAGAAGAACTTATCAGGATGGTATAAGGATTCCCGCCTTTGGCAGGGAATTAGTCTAGATTTCCAAGGTCCACTCCAGCCATATGATACTATGATTATTAGTTCCTGCCAATTCAATTATTTCTTCATTGTTATTTCTTCCAACAATAAAAACTATGCATGGACATCACCTAACTGACTACACACAGATTAAATTCACTAAGTTAGTGATAAAATAAAAAGAGGTGGAAATTCTCAGCTAAGATAAGAATGAGGATGATTGTGGAGCAGAACATAGTAAACAGACTGGCTTTCAAATGGTAAAGAAATGAGATAAGGTTGTATATAGCAACCAATATTAGAAGTGATGATGGAGATAGTGAAGTGGTAGATGACTTCTGCCTTTTAGATTCAACCATTCATAGTAAAGGAGCAAGTAGTTAAATATACTGCAGACCAGCACTTGGTAGAATAAAGACCTTGGAAAAGATATTAAGATGCTGTAATGTGTCTGTATGTAGAAACATCAGAATTGTGCAAGCAATAGTATTTCCTATGATACTATATGGGTGACTCCTGAAAATACAAAAATATTATATAAATCTCACAAATGATCAGGTTCAAAATATCCTATTTCAGATGCATTATGTGAAGACCCAGCTCTCTAGAGAAAGCTCTAATCTTGAAGAAAGTAGAAGGAAAGAAGACAAAGAGTAGCAAAGTAGTTACAGTGGTGTTGGGTATACCATTAGGACACCTGATGGACCAGGTTGGGAACAGATACCTACGTATGTCATTGCTATAAACTGACTCATACACATCAGCCAAAAACATAATTTGTCTCTTTTAAAATGTAACACTATTATTTTGTTAAAAATGCACCTTAATCTACTTTCAGAATAATTGAAAGGCAAGCTACCACAACAAATGACTTAGGAATGCATTAAGATCACTAGTTACTGATACTATATCATATCAATTTTAGGATTTTATAGAAATTATAGAAGATATGATTTTACAGAATACAAGACTATCGGGGGTGAGCTTCAAAAATTTTAGCAAAGGGTTCTCTGCTAGGTGGGCATGGCCATGGTGGGCGTGGCCTAGTTGGCCTCCTGCACCATGGTGGGGGGGGGGACATTTTTGTCCTCCTTGGAATCTGGAGGTTTTCTTTGAGCCTCCAGGAGGGCGAAAACTGCCACCCTGGGCTCCGGAGGCTCCCTGGAAGCTGGAAATGGGCCCATTTCCAGCCTCCCCGAATTTCCAGAGGCCCATTTTTCACCCTCCCTGAGCCTCTACATGCACCCTGCGCTTACCTGAATCTAAAATGGGTCACATGGGGTCTCCTAGCAAGAATCTTCCCATTTTGCAACTGGCCAGCCAAGCCACAGACTGCTACTTTGCAATTATTATGGCATCAAAATGAAGATATATCCAACATTATCATAATCATCACCATCATAATTTTCACAATTATGTAATCTAGGTCAACTGTATTATGACAGCTGATTCAGGTCATGTGATATCATAATGCACATCATTCTTTTGTTTCTCCAGCACCACCACAAAGACACTCCCACCCTTTAAACAAATAATTTTGTGTTTCTGGGTTTACTATTTTCTTTGTAATTACATCCGACTTTGATTAGTGATGTTCAAACAAGCCACCATCACACTGTATTCCTTCATGGAAATAAAATTAAACAAGCAATGTATAATAAAAGCATAGCTAATTCAGGATACCTGTAACAACAACTGGAACACTTATAATGAACTATAATTAGATTGTACTAATACAATTATATCTGAAAGCCCAGAAAGTTTTCATTATGCTTCTCTGTCTGAATTATTTTGCTACCTGAGCTTTCGTGGTGTGGAGACAATAACTTGGTCCTCAACACCAATAAGACCAAGGATCTTATAGTGGATTATAGAAGGAACAGATCAGACATCCAGCCCTTGCTTATCAGTGGAGACCGAGTAGAGCAAGTGGCCAGTTTTAAGTTTCTGCGTGATACCATAAAAGAGGACCTGACCTGGGGTGCTCACATTGCAGCAATGGTCATGTTGAAAGGTGTCAAAATGGCTTTCTTTCGAGGATTTGATTTTCCCGCTGGGAAAGCTCCGGCACAAGAATATGGACAACTGCTTGAAAGCTGGATCTTTTAATTTTTTTCAAGAAGGCGGAGAATAGCGGGAAGTCTGTTGGCCTAGCTTGCTTCTTATGCTAAGTCCCTGGCTTTTTATACCCTTTTCTCCCTTTGTAAGTTGATTTTGTGTGTTTGTATTTGTGCCTAATGTTTCAAATCCTGTTTGAGTTTGTCTTTATTTCCGTCGGAGAGCAAACTCCGCGGGGTGCCCAGATTGTATTATTGGCTTTCTGTAATCTCTTTTAGGTAGTTTTTCATATTCGTTCTGTGGCAATCTCCTGTCTGTCCCTTTTGTAATTTATATTTTGTGTCTTTTGTCTGTTTATTTTGCTTATTTGGTATGTCCTGTGTTTGTAAGGGTTTTCTAAATTATCTTTTGTTTCCTTTTCCTATTTGTCTAGTTTTCTTAATTACTTAGGCTTTTGTCTATAGGGATTCTTTAATACCTTTTTATTTGATTCCTTTTTCTATGTAAGTTTGTTTTCTGGCTGACCTGATATTCCCCTTGGGCTTTTCCTGTTTTTTTTGTGACACTACTGCCTTTGTGAAATTCCCTTTCCACAGTCAAAAGGGCCCAGCAGATTATACTACCTGAGACTTCTCAGAAAACAACTGAATGAAAAACTGCTGGTGACCTTCTCCCGCTGCACCATAGAGAATATTTTAACATATTGCACCTCTATATGGTTTGCCAATTGCACAGTGGGAGATAGGAAAGCACTCCAGAAGGTTAACGTTCATTGCCCAGAAGATCGTTGGTTGCCCTCTCCCCTCTTTGGAAGAGCTTTATAGCTCTCACTCCTAAAGAAAGCTCAAAACATTCTCAAACATCCATCTCATCCTGGGAACCCTTTTCTTGAACTATTACCATCTGGCAGATGGTACAGAATAATAAAAACAAGGAACAAATAGGCTGAAAAACAGCTTCTATCCCACGGCAGTAGCTCTTTTGAATTCTGCTGTATAGTGCAGTAGTAGTGAGGTGTCCGGATTTTTCCATTCAATGTGTGGAGGGTGAAGGATATGTGCTTGTGTTTATTTTCATGGTCATGATGTGCACTGAAGATTGTGTTTGATTTCGTTGTATGAGGTGCAATGAAAATAAAGTAAACTAAAGTGTCTCCAAATGAGCCATATGGAGAGGTTGAATTCTAATCCTGCTTTAAGCATAAAGAGCAGGTCATTCTCTCTCAGGAAGCAGACAAAGACAAATCACTTCTAAAATATATAAAAATGAGAGATCCAGATTTTAGAAGTGATTTATCTTTGCCTGCTTCTTAGGGCTGAGAGAGAGTGACTATCCCAAAGTAATTCAGCTGTCTTCCAGTGCAGAATGAACTGATCCTCTGCACTGTACCTCTGGCACTTTCCTGTATCACTGCTGCTAAGACAGGTGCCTCCATCACAGTTGCCCAGCTAAAGCAATTTGCCCCAAGATTGATAGCAAATCACTTCTAAAATCTCTGAGATTTTAGATCTCAGCCCTAGAAAGCAGACAAAGACAAATCACTTCTAAAATCTCTCTCGCATCCGAATCGGAGCCTTTCTGAGTAACATTTCAGGTTGGAAAACGTGCTACCTGGTACCTCTAAATCAGGGGTCTCCAACAAAGCTGGCTGAGGAATTTTGGAAGTTGAAGTCCACAAGTCTTAAAGCTACCAAGGTTGGAGACCCCTGCTCTAAATGAACCCTGGCTTAGATATTAGACCAGGTGTCTGGTAGCAAATCGCTTCTAAAATCTTCCTCTCTCACCTGGTCTCAATATCTAATCCGGGATTCATTTAAAGGTGCCAGATAGCTCAATCCCGTCTTCCAACCTAAAATGTTACTCAAAAAGGCTCCATCTCGGATTCTGCCGAGGCTCCCCGGAACAGGAAAAGCGAAAAAGGAATTTGCTCGAGTACCAGAAATGTTTAAAACTGCGATGAAACTCCCACCGCTAGAGGGCGAGCGACTACCTCTTCGCTGTTTTTTCTCCCTTCTGGGAATCGAAACTGAACCGCGGGAAGCGCCCGCCTCCATCTGTCCCTTTCTTTCCATTCTTTCAGCTCCTCTGGCTAACCCCCGCACGTGCGTGCCACAACAGCCAATGGCACCCGAGTTTGTTGCGCAGAGCCAATCAGCTGTATTTTAATGTGAAGCAAGCGCCTTGCCGGGTGATTCTTAGCGTTAATGGCTGCTTGCTGTGCTGCTTGCCGTTCGTGGCTGAGATGGAGGACGAAGTCGGTGGGGAGTGCTGTGATAGCGGCCTCCCGCGAAGTGGGCCCTACGGGTCTTCGGTTGAGGGGGCCCGGCTGCCTTCGACTTATGCGGCTGAGTTCGACCACAGGTTCTTCTGCCACCACTATAGCGACGACTGTGGATGTTGGAAGCAAGTAAGAAGGAAAGACAGGAAGGCTTGCGTCCTTATCAAGGGAAGGAATCTTTTTCCTCCCAGGAGGAAAATACGCGTGGGGATGATAACCCCCCCCTTCCCCCCGAGAATCTTTCCAAAGCATAGTTAATTTTCGGAATATCTCAAGTAGTTCTGACCACGTGCAGGTTGACCTCCTCCCTGGGCTGTTTGTGTGTGTGTGCTTTTTTTAAAAATTTTAATTATGCAGAATGACTTAAGGCTGGATTGGAGAACAATATATTTTGTCCTGCCATTTTGAAATAGCAGTAGCATTTAGACACAGCCCTCTCTAAGCAGTTTTACAGAGTCAGCATATGGCCCCCAACAATCCTCATTTTACCGACCTGGGAAGAATGAAAGGTTCAGTCAACCTTGAGCCTGTGAGATTCAAACTGCCAAATTGCTGACAGCCAGCAGAAGTAGCCTCTAGTACTGCATTCTAACCACTGCGCCACCATGGCTTTTAAATTCTCTGTGGCATTCAGTATTTTCTATAGAATTAGATGTTGGATTGAGGTGAATGAATTCTAAAATTAACTAAATATAAACATGTTTATGTGCTTTCTTTTCTAGGAAATTGGAAATATCTTCAGGAAAACTAGCCAGATTTGCGGATGGTTGTGCTGTGGTTAAGGTATAATTTTGGTCATATCTTTGAGAAGTTTGTGGGCTGGTTTTTCCCCTCAATTTTTATCCTTAAAAATATAATGGATCCTGTGAATAGAGCTAGCGTGATTAATCTCTGTTTCTTCTGGTGTTTGTATGCTTAAGTTAGGTGATACAGCAGTGATGGTGACAGCGGTCAGTAAAACAAAAACTTCTCAATCTCAGTTCCTGCCTTTGGTGGTATGTATTTTAATACATTCTAAAATATTATATACCAAGCATAATACTACAGATAGTCCTTTACTTACAACCACAATTGAGCCCAAAATATATATTGCTAAGTGAGAAATTTCTTAAGTGAGTTTTGCCGCATTTTATGACTTTTTTTTGCCATGATGAATCTTGCATCCTCATTGACTTTGCTTGTCAGAAGATCACAAAAAGGGATTACATGACCTTGGGAAACTACAACTGTCATAAATATGAACCATTTGTCAAGTATTCAAATGTAAATCACATGATCATGGGGATGCTGCAGTGGTCATAAGTGCAGTTATAATTTCAAATGGTCACTAAACGGTTGTAAATCAAGGACTACTTGTAGAACTTGGTCATAATGCAGAACAGTTGTCAAAGTAAGATTTTTAGATGCTGCATTGAAAAAATTGTTCTGAATAGACCAGATAAAATGAAATGTTTATTCCTGATTCATTACATAAAGTGTCACCTTGTCTTAAAAATTCAAAACAAAATGCTTCTTACATAGGTTGACTATCGGCAAAAGGGTGCTGCTGTAGGAAGAATACCTACCAATTACTTGAGAAGAGAACTGGGTGTTACAGATCATGAAATTCTTACAAGCAGATTAATAGGTATGCAGTATAAACATCAAGTATTTTTTATAAATCTTGGTTTTTTTTTAAAAGACAAGTTGTAGAGACAGTTTTGAATTGGTTCATATTCAGTTCATTATATGTCTTGTGAAATGATTGGCCATATAAATTTGAATAGGTGCAGAGTAAGTATATTTGTTTATTAATGTAAAATTGGGGCATCTGTTTAAGAGAGCTATATATGTTTTAGAACAAATGCTTATGGATGGATGGCTAATTATTTTCTACTGTAAGGTTTGGTAGGTAATGGTCAGAACAAACTAATACTGGTACATTTTGCCTGGCATACTAAATATTGCTACATATCCAGTCACTGGATAGTGAAATGGGTGACAAATTTAATAAATAGCATAATTCAGTTACAGTGGCAATTTGAATTTAAAACCACTGATAGTTTCATTTGATAAAAATTTAGTCATGTACTTTCTCCAAATGGGAGGGACACTAGCCAGAGGATGAAAAGAAAAAGACTGGAGGAGAAGAAAGAGGGAACTTTATTTTTCTTTTCCTCGCATGGTCCCTCCTATTCTGTTGTGCCTTTCCTGCCTTCCATGCTAAAAGCATAAGGGCTATTCTTGGAAGGGAGATGGAAGAAGTTGGCACTATGTAGCAGCAGCCAGATATTTGGAAAAAGCATCCACCACCCCATGCTTCTTTGCTGGGACATGGGGTAATTTTGCAAACTATTCCAGCAAATTCCTGTTGCTCCTAAGTAGGTGCGCATGTGGAGTTTTTTAGCATACATGATTTTGGTAGGGAGAATCAGCAGAACAGGGATTTTGGCAGGTGGAATCATGCATCAGAGCAAAGAAACAGCAACAAGATAAAGGGACATGGGGTGCCTTAGAAGGGTGTGTGAGGCCCAGTCCATGCTGCAGATGCTCAGACTGAAATTTGATCATGCGCCGTAAGGATGGTGAAATGGTCAAAAGGTGAAAAATGGTCATCACTTTTTCAGTGCCTCTGTAAGTTTAAACAATCATTAAATGAATGGTTGTAAATTGTTGTGAAGATCCACTTGTGGATCATAAAAATAGATGCAACCAACCTATTTCTGGAAAACGTTTGATTGAAATAAGAAAATTATTATAAAAGCCATATTGCAAGGTTGCTACCTTTATAGATGATCTGAGCATATTTAAATAAATTAATTTTCTGGGGTTTTTTATGCAACATCTTCAAATATTATATTTTGCAGATCGATCAATTCGACCACTTTTTCCAGCAGGCTACTATTATGATACACAGGTAGGCTACTTCCGTCACTTCTAATTTTCTGTCAAATTACCAGTGCAATATTGGGGCTAAATAGCTACTTACTAATGTAGAATCCAATTTGTTTTTCTGTTAGAGAACTACTTTTTTTGCTGGAAGTGGCAAGGAACAATTTCCTTTTCTTTGTGCTTTCTAAACCTTTGGAAATTTAGTGGATTGTTTATTCATTCCCAAACCAATTTCAGTTCAAAGGAGCATTTTTCTTTAACATGTTTCCTATTTGAGAAAAGCATAGATACTTCAAGGAAATGAAAGAAGAAATAAACCTAATAATAAGAGTGAAAATACGCAGCATTTTATCCTAGTTTGTTGTGTTTTGGACAGTATCAATGTTAGTAAAACTTGATTTTCCTCTAAGAAAAAGTACTTATCTGCTTATTTCTCCATCTTTGCTGAATGTTGCTTTAATGTTTTTACAATTTATGTAATATTTCTGCATATCATTTGGGTTGTCAACTAATACAAAAGTTGTCTTTATGTTCTCAGACAATATGTCTCTAACTCGTTTAAAGTATCCCTTATACATTTTCCCACAAATGCATTAAACAATCAGAGAAGCATGATACATTCTTGCTCAGTGTTGAACCATTTGCCAGGTTATTGAAATTTAGTATTCAATATTGTTAACTAAAAATGTATTACTTGTTTTTCTTCTGTTAGATCATTTGTAATCTTTTAGCTGTAGATGATAGCTACAGTCCTGAGGTGCAGGCAATTAATGCAGGTAATGAATTTTTTAAATCTTTTTTTCCCTGTAGAATAGATAGACATAGTAAAATACCATAAGCAGTTTCAAATAATAAACCTTACTGTTTTTAGCTTCCGCAGCTCTTGCATTATCAGACATTCCATGGAATGGACCAATTGGTGAGTACAGATGATAATTTAAACTATTATTTAGTTTTTTAAAAATATACCAGATATATTTCTTTTATTAAATTTTGGGAGTCACAGTCAAAGTTCATGATTGCTTCCAGTCCTAGCATTTGAGATTATGTTTCCCCATTCTAAATTGTCATACATCTGATTGTAAACAAGTGCCAGAGATGCACCAGGGAAGTAACTTTTCTCATATGTTATATTCACTGTTGTCCTGATACCCTCTTGTTTAAGCAAGGACTTATTTCCTTTGCTGAATTAGACACAAGCACACTGTGAGAACTGTTTTTGTGATGTAGCTTTTAAAATATTTGCTCAATAAAGAAATTCTTTTAAACAGCAAATTTGATAAATAGTACATTATTATCTAAGGTGTATTTTGTGGTTCAAAAACATTGAAAAGTTCATAAATAATTGATTTTATTGTTTGATTGGCATTTGATTTGCATAACTGATGAAATATCTTCATTTATGGAGTACCTTCTTAGGAGCTGTAAGAGTTGGAATGATTGATGGAGAAGTTGTTATTAATCCCACTCGAAAAGAAATGTCTTCTAGTACTTTGAATTTAGTGGTTTCTGGAGCTCCTCGGAGCCATATCGGTAAGTGGTTCAGAAATGCATATAGAGGTAGTTCCTAACTTGAAACTGGTTGATTAATGAATATTTGGACTTATGAGAACCTCAGAAATGCTTTATGGCCTCTAAAACACTTCTAGATGCCATAAAATCTCTTCCTCCCCCCCCCCCCCCCCCCCCCCCCCCCCCCCCCCCCCCCCCNCCCCCCCCCCCCGCGCCACATAACTACATTTTGGTCACCAACTGGCTTGCATTCATAGTCTTTAACAACCACATGATTCACTAAACAATTACATCATGGTTTAGACATACAACCACACGATTTGCTTCATGTCCACCATAAAAAGAGTAATAAAATCAGGTCCAGCAATATACATATCTTGATTTCTAACTGTCACAATTTATAACTGAAATTCTGGTCCCAGTTGTGGTAAGTTGAGGACTACCTACCTTTGATTAAAAATAGACTGAACAATTTTACTTCTACGTGGAAATCACTTTTGGACTTTTTGACAGAAACTGAAAGAAATGAAATTTTGTTTTTGGAAATTATAATCCCACATTAGAATTATACAAGATTATAGAAATAATGTGTATTTTGAATTGTTGTGCAGAGTAGAGGCATGTTTACTACAATTTGCACCATCTGAAATTTCTGGATGCTCTTCAATGGCAGCACCATGTGTTACAGTAATGTGGAAGGCAACTAGGACGTGAGTGACTTGAGTGTAGGGTCTCCCAATCCAGGAATGGACACAGCTGGTGCACCATATAGATTCATTAAACAAAGATGGGCAGCCATATAGATTCATTAAATAAAATATTTAATACTTCTGAGTCACAAAATCTTGCAAGGAAGCTAGCTATCTGAAGTGTGGACTTAAGCATTTTTTGCTGATATTTATTGCTTTTTCCCAGTGACTCAGTTTAACTTGTAGTTATTTGAGGAAAGTTCTAAAGTAGTGTTTCCAAACCAAAGCAGAAAAAGCTAAGTGATAGGATAGGATAGATTTCTTTACAGCAAAGCAGTCAAGTCTTCATATGTGTGAATTTTAATCCATTGTCTCATTTGCATAATATAGGCTGGCCATTTCCTTTTCATATACATTTTGTTGACAGCTAATGTATTTCAAACTGAAGGCTATTGATTGGAATTATTAACAACATCTCAATTTTATTCAATAGTTATGTTGGAAGCTGCAGCCGACAACATCCTGCAACAGGATTTCTGCCATGCCATCAAAGTAGGTTTGAAGCATACCCAGCAGATCATTCAAGGCATACAGCAGCTGGAAAGAGAGCAAGGAGTCAAAAAGAGAACTGACCAGAAGTTATTCACTACCCCTGAGGAGATTGTGAAATATGCACAACAGTAAGTGTGGACACCAGCATCTAGAGAACCTTAATTGAATGTGTATTGGCTTCTTGTATTCTTTCTTACTGAAAAATAACTATAGCTATGTACATAATCGTTACACACATTTTTCAAACATGCTGCCTAGTGTCAAATGACTGAAGTGGCACAAAAATATTATTCTTTTTTCAAATCCCATTTCATACAGGTAGTCCTCAACTTAAAATAGTTTGTTTAGTGAATGTTCGAAGTTATTACTGAAAAAACTTACTTATGACCATTTTTCATATTTATAACTATTGCAGCATCCCTGCAGTCATATGATTAAAATTCAGGTGCTTGGCAACTGACTCATACTTATCACAGATGCAGTGTTCCAGGGTCATGTGATCACTTTTTGTGATCTGACAAAGTCAGTGGGGAAACCAGAGTCAATTAACAACCATGTCACTAACTTTACTGTAGGGATTCACTTAACTCTGACAAAAAATATCATAAATAGGACAATACTCACTTAACAGAAATGTTGGGCTCAGCTGTGATTGCAATTCGAGGACCACCTGTATATGAATACTGATTTAACAAACATAGGTAGAACTGGATATTAAATTCTGAAGATGTAAAATTTGCAGAAATGTTACAGGTATGAAAGAGAAAAAATGTTTCAGTGAAAAACAAACTTAGAAGAAAATGAAAGTACATGTAGTGTTTAATATATTACTACATCATACAAGCTCCTTTTAATTTTTTTTTAGTAAAGCAGGTACTTTATGGGGTTGTAAAATGTATACCATTAATGTTCTTTCAGTTAAATTAATCACATTCTTGATAAAAACATCTTCAAGGGTGTCCTAATACCTATGAGATTATGTTAAGTCAGATAACTAGTGGCAGCACTTTTGTGCTCAGAGTTCTACTTGGTCTCCTAGCCTGAAGTTGATTCTACCAAATCTACATTCTTTTTTGCTAATATTCCATTATTCCCCCAAACCAGTTTAGATACCGATTTGTGACTTTGGAAGTTTGTAAAAACATGCTTAGAAATGTGGAGCAGAGGGCTGCTTAGAGCAGCAGTCCCCAACCTTAATGGTTTGGCCTGGCGGGGCGGGAGAGGGAAATTAGCCTGCCACTTGTGCAAGTTGTGCTGCGCACACTGGCCTCCTGGTCGTGCAAGTTGAGTTATGCACACGTGTGCACTTGCCAGTCATGCAACGCACGTGCACAGTTCCAAACAGGTCAGGTCCCAGGAGTGGACCGCAGCCCAGGAATTGGGGACCCATTGCTTAGAGCAGTGGTCCCCAACCTTTTTTGTACCAGGGACCAGTTTCACACAGAAATACTTTTTCAAGGAGCGACAAAATCAATTCTTCCCCAATAGTAAAGGGCTTCTTTACTATTTCTTTCCTAAAAACATATTTTTATATATATTTTAATCATGATTATTCATTCTTTGCAGCCAGGTACAAGATGATCCACAGACCGGGACCAGTACGGGGCCCGGTGGTTGGGGACCCCTGGCTTAGAATATACTGCACCTGAAAGTTGTTATCAAACCCAGTTCATTTACTTAAATATCTGTCCTGACTTCTTTCCTAATTTCAAAGGATGAAGCTAACTTTCTAAATTGTGTCCTCAACATTGGGAAGATTTTGTTTGCTAAATTGATATTTTTTGGACTTCAAATACATATAAAAGATGTTATTAGTCTTCATTTTGTGCTTAGGTGTTTGGATACTTGTTGGATTATTCTACAGAAAAACTGATTAAATAGATTGATGATGAGATAGGGTGCTTGGTAAAACCAAACATTTATTAAATGGCAAATGGGTCTTTTTGAGACCAAAGCACATAAGAAAATCTACTCGATACTGAATATTCATTTTGAGTGGAAGTAGCATACATAATCTAGACTGCTTTACTAAATGTGTAAATGTACTAAATGACTGGCAGGTGCACACCATACAATTTTTGAGATGAAGTTTGTTATCACCTGCAAGATTCACTTCAGAATACTTTCAAGTATGAACTTACTACATTGTTTCCTTATTTTTCCACGCTTTTTCCTCCACCTCTGCAAAGACTTGCATCTGAAAAAGTCACAGCAGTATTTTCAGACTTCACACATGATAAAGTAAGTATTTGCATTCATGTAATCAGTTGCACAGAGTCCCTTCCAGATTTCCTTTGTGTATCCCAGTAGGATTACATACTGATCTTGATACAAGAGTCAAAAGATGATTCAAAACAGAATCACTGGGAGTTGGGCAGTGTAAAAATTGAATTAGTATAACATCTGGCAGCAATTCTTTAGCAAAGCCACGTGTGGCAGCAAGAATTTAAGATCTATGTTTATGAAAAAAGAAAGTATTAACAAATGGGTAAATATTAGTTCACTTTTTTTATGAAGGAGGACTACTCCCACCTATAAATGTCAATGGGTCCTAGGCTATGGTCCATGGACCACTGTTGTCTGCAAAGATACTCCAGGTTATCCATTGTCTATTTACCATATAAATTTAATAAATAAAATTAAAAACAAATCCCCCCACATTATTTTAAAATACCCAAATCTTAGGAGAGTGCAAAATCCATGAATTTTGGCATCCATGGATTCAGCCATGTTTTTATTCCAATTTATTTTTGGTGTCTCATAATATTGTTAGATACATAATCATGATGGTAGTTAATGGTTTACTGACTCTTGATTCAAAAGTTTGCAATAATACCCTCGTCCACATCAAAGATCGGAAACTCTTAGTCCATCTGCAATACATTTAAAGTAATTATAAAATTTGCATCTAGTTTTTTTTACCCTGAACATGGTTTCTTGTACATGAGAAATTCCCTGCCACTCTTAGATATTCCTCTAGTGAGAACATGAAAGTGACTTTTCTGTGTCTGCTACAGGCTTTAGAACTGCTTGCAAATGAAGTAGTGTTTTCTGCGTCTGTATTATCCTTCATCAAGACATTTAAGATTCTGATGTGATTTTGAACTGGTGGATTCTGTTCTTAATTTGTATATATCTTTTGTCATCTTCAGCATTATTGATGAAAGGTAGAAGATAAATTTAATAAATACATAGACATTTTGCATTCTAGATTTCAAGAGATGAAGCTATCAACAAAATCAGGCTTGAAACAGAAGAACAGTTAAAAGGTCAGATATACTAAAAATTGTTCTACAGTGTGCATGTATATTACAAAATATATTTTGGAGAGACTTCTATGTCTTGGCAGGCAAAAAAAAGACACATGTTCTTTTTCAGAGATATGGCATTAACCTAAAGCTAATCCAGATTTTACTAAAGTGGTAAACTAATGTCTGAACAATGTCATCCTTCAGACTATAGGATTTAGACTGATTGTTCTTATTCCTTGGGTGTAAAAAAATCTAGGATGTGAGAAAGATGAATATTCTATTTTTGTTATGTCTGGACCTTTTCTCTTTGTACAGTGTGTGTGTGTGTGTGTGTGTGTGGTATATACAATATGGTATATACCCGTGATGGTGAACCTCTGCAGAGCCATTAGTGCTGGCATGCAAGCCACAGGCAAACTTACCTCACTGCACATGCGCATGCCTCACAGCTGATTTTTGGCTGGTTTGAGGCCTTTTGGCCTCCCAGAGGCTTGAAAAAAAACCCTGCAGGCCAAATAGGCCCGTTTTGTCACTTCCTGTAATATCGGAAGTGGGCCTATTCACCCTGCAGAGGCTTTTTTCAAGCCTCTGGGAGGCAGAAAAAGGCTTCAAACCAGCCGAAAAGCAGATGTGAGGCCTGGTTTGAGGCCTTTTTCGGCCTTCCAGAGGTGGGATTGCATGTGCATGCTCGGGGCGTGGGGGGGCATGCATTGCCTTCTGGGTGCTGGTGCGCGAGTGCCAGTTCACGCACAGTTTTTGGCACAGGAGCCCAAAAAGGTTAGTATACACCACTGGTATATACTATATACTATCTATATCTATATACATACATACGTATAAACTGTACTATCTTAATGAAACCCAAACCTGTAATTCTGTGGACACCTTACATGGATGTTGATAGAGAAACATGTATCTCTTTTTTTCCCCATTTGATTGTTTTCATTTCTACCAAGCTGTTCTCTTTGAACAGCTGAAAGAAAAAAGATATAAAATCATGCTGATTATTTTGTTGCTAAAATGGATGCTGTTCATTAAATTTTTTTTCTTCTATGTTAACCTCTAGAAAAGTTTCCGGGAGCTGATTCTTATGAAATCACGGAATCATTTAATGTTGTTGCCAAGGAAATCTTTAGAAATCTTATCATCAATGAATACCGAAGGTAAATGTGGAACCGACTGTAATTAAGTGGAGTTATTTTCAAATAATAATAATGGAAGGCAAAATGTGAGATAGTTTTTGAAACAACTCATTTCTCGTACATGAGCCAATAAGAATAGAATCCCTAACAGGAAAATATGTGCATGATGAACAAAAAAATGGCAATGTGTTCTAGAAGTTATACTGGATTAAAAACTTTTAAAAAATATGTGTCAATGGATTGATTTGGTCTGAGCTGTTGACAACCTATTTTCAGTAGGACCAATATTTGAATATTACACCAATATGTACACATCAGTGAAATAAACTGCTCTTTACTCTGTATCAGCTCTGACAGGTAACTGCTATTGGATTTAAATCAAAGAATGAATTCTGTATTTCAGTTGGTAAAGTAAGACTTTGTAAAGAAAAATTATTTCTTTTTAACTTTATTTTTCTAGATGTGATGGTAGAGATTTCACTACACTTAGAAATATCACTTGTGAAGTGGACTTGTTTAAAACTTTGCATGGTTCAGCTTTATTTCAAAGGGGACAAACACAGGTACTCACTTCTGTTTTTGAATATTATACATTTTAAAAATGCTGAGACTCAGGAAGATGTATGCAAAAGTCTGTTTCTTAGAGGGGGGAAAATCTTATAATGCAAATAGCGGTATATTGTTAGTATGCAATTAAAACCAAATTTATTATTTTAAGTCATTATGATACTTTGAAATAAGTTGGCCGCTACTCTTTGAAATTATCCTTAACTTCCTTTGTGCATCAGAAATTAGAGGACATTGTTACATTTTGCATTGCTGTTGAAATTGCATTGTATGAGATATGCAGGTCAATGAATGAAAAGGTTCTTATAGATAAATAGTTAAAATAGCACTATGTGATAAGATTTCTTGATCTTAAACCAGGAAAAAGAGTAAAGACTTTCGTATTTTTTTTCTTCTGAAAAATAAGTTCAGTTGATTTGTGCATATATTTGATTGAAATTTCTAATGTACAGTGTTTATACTTGTATAATTTTAAACAAATACAGCTCAGAAACTTTTGAAATAAAGTTAAACATAATTTCAGAGTTTCTGAAGCATTTTATGTTACTATCATTTTTATTTTATAGGGAATTTAATTTCCTTAAAGAGAAATTTTTTATAATACCATTTTTTGGGCTAATTTTAGGTCCTCTGCACAGTCACATTTGATTCATTAGAATCAAGTATTAAATCTGATCTTATCACAACAGTAGCCAGGTATGTGCCATTATATATTCTTTACACTGCCAGCTTAGCCTGGTTTTTGCTCTTTGCTGGATCATAATTATAAATTGATTATAAATTGCTTATACAGATAGTCCTCACTTAACAACCACAAGTGGGGCAGTGAGCAGCCATGATTCTTGCGTAACTGGAGCCACAAGTGCCTGCAATGCTCACGCAAGTGAGGGCCTGAGCAGTTGTGACACTCGCACAAATGAGGCCCTGAGCGCTTATGCGCACCAGCCCGCCACTCATGCGGCCTGGTTGTGAATAGACTATGGACCAGTAATGGGCTGCAGCCCACAGGTTGGGGATCCCTAAATTATATTGTTTACAAACTATGGGAACTGGCTTTTCACATCATCTTAATTTATAATATAGGTAGTCCTTGACAAAGGACCATAATTGGAACCAGAATTTCTATTGATAAGCAAGATGGTTGTTAAGTGAGTTGTGCTCAATCTTAACACCCTTTTGCCATGGTTGTTAAATGAATCACTGCAGTCATTAAATAAATACAACATCCCCATTGACTTTGCTTGTCAGAAGCCAGTTGGGAAAGTCACAAAGGGTGACGTGGGATGTTGCAGTCATCATAAATGTTAGTTTATGTTAACTAACATGTTAGTTGCCAACACCCAGTTTACTGTGAGGATGCTGCAACAGTTGTAAGTGCGAGAACCAATTGTCACTTTTTTTCAATGCCATTGTCTTAATTTATAAACTGAGAATGTTGGTTTAGTGTAGGACAATGGTTTATGGTACTTGGGTATATATATGTTTCCAGCATCTTTGTTCCTACAAGCGTCTATATCCTTTCTAACAATATTTTTATTTTAAATGAAAAGTTGCAACCAAAATGTCATTTCCTAGAACAGAGGTGTCAGACTTGCAGCCTGTCACGCACTGGCCACGCCCACGCCTGGTTTAGTGAAGGGTGGGAGTTATGATATGTCACATGACAATACTGTGATGACGCAAGTTTGACACCCCTGCCCTAGAATAATTGTATTTATAAGAATGTTTCTAAGCATAATATAAGCTTCCTGGGCATTGATATAAAATAAAAGTGGATTCATCGCAGCCCAGTACTTTCTTCGTAAATTTTCTTACAGAGAAAATGTTGGGTTAGAAAACAGCATTGTAGAAGGGAAGATGATGGACAATTTCTTTTTTTTATAAATTATTTTTCTATGATGGGCTGGGCCAGTCATTTTTGTGAATAGACAAACCACCTTGTGAGAGTGTCAGAACTGTTCATTATCTTAAGAAAAGGTGACTAAAATATCAACTCAGACACACAATGTCAACTCATAAAACATTTTGTATACACATTTTATAGTTGTCAACAGAAGGGGGGGGTTCAAAGAGTAGGCAGCAGTACATTCTATTCATATTTTTTTCAGAGACTGATTAGATTACTGAAGCTTTTGCCTCAGCAAAAATCTAATTGGAGAGCATGATTGATGACTCTTGGCGATGGACATGTTTCATTGGATGATACACCCTGAGGGGTGTGAGGGAAAGCAGGATCAAGGGTGACAGTGAATTTTATGTATCTCAGAGTTGGCTACACCCAGGCTAATGCTGGAATGTTAACTTTTAATAAATCCTTTTTAGTTTTGGGAGTGTGACTCGAGGCTCATGATTTAATTGGAGTAACTGCCAGAATCCTGACACACAGTGTGTAAAACCACTTTTTCAGACTATTTCCTATTAAAGATAGATCAAGCTTAAGGCAAGTTTAGTTTTAAAAATATAACTTTGTATTGGCTCTCATCAGATTAGTTTCTGAGTTCTGAAAAGAAGTTGGTTTAATCAGAAAAAGGGCTCCATAGTAATGTACTTATTATACATTACTATAAGTAAACTTATTACAAAAAGTCAATTGCTTCTGAAAATTTCAAGGATTCTGCAGAAATTTATGGCTTGGGAAAGATGCTTGGAAAAATGAGGTTTCTCATGCCCTAAATCCTGATTATTATGGTTTGTTTGTTTATGAAAGAAAACAAAGTATTAATTTTATTTAAATGATCATGAATTGATTTAACTATATACAGCTTATTAAACTTCTATATAACTTTTTATTTCTATTTTAGTGGAATAAAAGAAAAAAACTTTATGCTTCATTATGAGGTATGATATTTTTCTTTGTTTCACTTGTTAAGATGCCTAATCAATAAAGTTCAGTACTTGAACTTAGGGCTGATTCCACATTGCTTTTCTTAAAAGGAAAATTCCTCTGTGTCATAAGTTTATTCAGATCTTAAGGGAACTCCAGAGTTTTCTGTGGGAAGACCAGCTGTATTGTAATAACAATGCTCTGACTGTTGTATTTGTTGTGTACTTTTAATTACTTGCAGTTGCTAATTGTGACATTTTTATGCTTTTTTAATGAGATTTTAATATTTACATTGCTTTGAGTATTTTTAGGAGGAAAAATAATGAATATACACTGCAAGTAACCGCTACCTATAGAGTTCCCACTTAAACAAGTTACATTACTTGGATTTCCATCTAATGTTAAGCCATAAATCACATATTGGGCTAATGTGGGAATTCACTGAGATGTTTTGAGAAAAGTAGGTTATATTTAAATAACAGCAATTAAAAGCTTCCAGTTGAGGCATACAGAGTCGGATAAAGGCAGTCCTCAATTTTCAACAATTAGTTTAATGTCCAAAGTTACAACAGTACTGGAAAAAGTAACTTACAACCATTTTTCACATGACCATTACGGCATCCCCATGGTCATTTGATCAAAATTCAGATGCTTGGCAACTGCCTCATATTTATGACAGTTGCAGTATCCTAGTGATCATCTTTTGCTATCTTCTGGCAAGCAAAGTCAGTTTTACTTAACAAGTATGTTACTAATTTAACAAATACAGTGATTCACTTAACAACTGTGGCAAGAAAGGTCATAAAATGGAGCAAAACTCACTCAACAAATGTTTTATTTAGCAACAGAAATAGGCTTGGCCATAAGTTGAGGAGTATCTATTTGACCATTTAGAAGGTGCTATATGCTTTCTTGTGGTCATATATGAAGAATATTTTGTGCCACTGAAAAACAATTACAGGATTATTAAAGGGCTTGTATGAAATACCACTTAGGTTGTTCCTAAACAGCATCTGCAGTGTGTGTATGTGTTTGTTCATATGTGAATATATTGCACAGATTTACAGAGGATGGCAAATAGATGCACATATATATATATATATATATTGTGTGTGTGTAATTATATTTCAACCAGTAGATATTAGATATTTTTTCAGTTTACCTGTTATGATATAAATGTTATTGGATAATTCTCTTTATACTGGATTGAGAGCCAGGGATTTTGGGGGGGAGGGGAGGAACTATGAGAATAAATGAACTGCTTAAAATGTGTGAATAATTTCTAAATTCTGAAGTATGCATGTGGTGTGAATTTCTGGCTCTATATCTCAATATAAATACTGACTTGGTGTTTTAAGTTTCTTCCTTCTCTTTGTAGTTCCCTCCATATGCAACTAATGAGATTGGCAGAGTTTCAGGTTCAAATAGGAGAGAACTTGGTCATGGTAAGTAAACCCCTAGGCCACTCAACATTTTTATTGAAGTTAAGTATTCTTTGTATTCATGACATTATTTTTACCTGTAGGTGCACTTGCAGAGAAGGCTTTGAAACCGGTGATTCCAAACAAATTTCCTTTCACAATAAGAGTTACTTCAGAAGTATTAGAATCAAATGGTATCTGCTTTTTTATATATTTTGCTTCAATCTGTTCGTAGCAATCTAGGATTGGGGGAAAGGGATTTGTAGCCTTTTTTTTTTACTCTAATAGAAAATTGCATTGTGATTTTGGTAAAAATAGAGTTCATGAATGTTTAAGACCCTTATACTTCTACTCTTGTTCCAAGGTTTTTTTCAAATTTCTGAAATGTGTCAAGATTTGGGACCACTACTTTGTTACTTGTATTTAGAATCACTGAAGAATCTACATCTAGGAGAAAGAAATCAAAAGTTGATTAACAGTTATGAATTTTCTTCATGTTACTGGGAAACATTTGGAGGGGGAAGTTTTCCTCCAAGTCAGTCTTGACTCCTGGTGACTGTCTGGATTATTCCCTATAGTTTTTTTGGCAAAATTTCAATGGTGGTTTGCCATTGCCTGCTTCCAAGCAGTGAGAAAGACTTACCCAAGGCTATGTATCTAAGGAGGAATTAGAACTCTGTGGTCTCTGGTTTTGATAGAATTCCTTAACAGCTGCACCAAATTGCCTCTCACTGCCAGTTTGAAAGCTACTTGTTTTTAAATATAGAAAAGTAGTGTTTAATTGACAATGCATTCAGGGATAACTTACTTACAATTTCTGTCCTCAGGGTCATCATCAATGGCTTCTGCTTGTGGTGGGAGTCTAGCCTTGATGGATGCAGGTATGTTTTTTCTAAGTGTACAAATGTCATATTTTGAATTGATTTATGCAACACAATGCTTTCAAAGTAGTAAAATTAGAAATACTGGTTTCAGATACAAAAGTCAGAGCTAACTTTTATTCTTGGGTCTAATTCTGGGTAACACAAACTGTTTGCAGGGCAAACTGGAACAGGTTAGAGAAAAATAATATTAAAAGGGGTGAGTATTTATTTATTAGATTTATAAGAGTGCTCAACTCAAAAAGTGTGATTCCTATGAAAAGAACTTTCAGAATTTAGGAAGGTTTGGCCTTAATAAGAGAATAAGTGAAATATTTGAAAAGTTGTCACACAGATGATGATTACTTTGTAATCATTCTAGACCAGGGGTCCTCCACTTCCATTCCACAGCCCGGTACCAGGCCATGGCCTGTTCAGATCCAAGCTATGCAAGTGGTGGGCTGGCGCATCCAAAACTTATACAAGTGGCAGGCCAGCACACAGTACAGTTCCCCTCTCCCCCACTGGGCTGCCAAGCTGTAAAAGTTGGGGACCACTGTTCTGGACTGCAGGATATGTATAATGAGGTATGATTATACATACTATATATACCTGAAATGTACCAGGTTGGTCTTTTTGATCTCATTGAGTGGAGTCCCTAAATGTTCCCCATCCCCAATTTCTACATGCTTCCCCACTCCGTAGGAAAGTCTATGAGCTATGCTACTCTGATCTACTTTGTTTCAGAGGAAAAAAAATCTGCATTATTTTACTGGGGAGGAAGAAGGTGGACTTTCTCTGAGCAGTTTAACTGAGCAGGAAAACATATACCAAGATTGAGGAAATTTTAGGTATGTGAAATAATAAGTTGCACCCCATGAAAAGTTTTTTTTCTTTTTTTTTAACATGTAGACATATCGATAATTTATCATAATTCAAACAATATATAAAGACATAGGAGATATAACTTAAAAAGCTGACTAATTGATTTTGCAATCCTTTATTCAACAAAAAATTGATAGTTATGCTATTTCCTTCTATCGAAAAATACACTCTTGGCTCTAAAACATGCCATCGCCCCCTTTGTTAGAAACATTTTCAGGTAGGCATTTCTATTAATTATATGTCATTCTCTGACATCAACTAGGAGAAAATTTCCTCCACTTCTTCATGTTGAATTTTTTTCAAATGTGTGATGTTTTGAGGATTTTTTTTGCATGCATGACCCATTTCAAATCACCTCACAGCACCTCAGTGGAATTTGGATCTGGGCTTTGCTTTCCAGAATCCTCCTTTTTTCCAGCCATTCCACTGTGAATTTACTGGAATGTTCAGAATTATTGTAATGTTGCAAGGTTCACTTTTATTTGAGCTTTAATCTCTCCTGACAGATGGTTTTACATTATCCTCAAGCACCCTCCAATACAATGAATAATTCAGGAGTCCTTGGTGCTGTCTGATCTTGGTTGTTTTCTTGCAAACATTTCATTACCCAAACTAGGTAACATCACAAATGGATAATTCATAACGATTCTAAAATGGTAAGCTGCCCAACCTGATAAAACAAAGTAGCCCCAAATCATAACATTTCACTACCATGTATTACAGTTTGTATTAGGATCCTCTAGTGAAATTCTATCTTTGATTTTCACTAAATAGGCATTCTGGTACCTTGGCAAAAAAAGCTTTCTTTGCCTTGTTTTTCCAGAGCACATTGTTTCAGAAGCCCTGGTCTTTTTGCCTAGGTGTTTATAAGAAAACTTTAATTTTATCCTAGTATTTTTTCTGGACAGCAAAAGTTTTCTCCTTGGCCCACCTTCCTGGTAGATCTAATTTCTAGAAACTACTTTCTGAAGGTAACTTCATGCATTTGGACACCAGTAGTTGTGAGAGCTACTTATAGGTCAGATGATGAAATTCTGAGGTTCTTAAAAAGATTTCTTTCAGCATCTTGTACAGTAGTATATTCTCAGCCTGAACTTTTGGAATGGCCTAGTCCAAGTAAATTCACAGTTTGAAATCTCCACTTCTAGGTGGTCTTCCGGATTGTAAAATGGTTGTTGAAATATTGTTGAAATTAAGATCAAATAACTGTATGTTGAAATACATTGAAAAAGTCAAAAAATTCAGTGGGGTTTTCTTACTTTTTCACATGACTAAGTAGAGTTAAAAGAGAACAAAGGAAAATTTTTAAAAGGAGAATTGGACATTAATTTGGAAGAGGATTCCCTTGGGCAACACAGAGGAGCAAACACATAACAGAACACAGCAGTTCATATCAGTCTCTGAAATAAACACCGGTATTCATTTCACCTAGTTTTGTAGGTTAGATAACTGTCTAATTTCTGAACTATAATCAAAATTGCAATGTACGGTTTTTATGTGGCTTTTAAGCCAGTGCAAGATACAGATACAAAAGAGAAAATGTAAGCTTCCCTATCATTTTTGAAAAGCCGACATCACTGGTTTTCACTTCTGATTAGTCCTTCAGAATTCAATTTTTCTCGGTCTATTTCTGTCTTAGACTGATCAATTACATTTTGGTTTTACTTTTAATCCTTTTGTGTCAAGGTTTAGGAGGAGGCTTCTCCTCTTTCACTATAATGTGGATGTAAGGGGGGAGATTTTATTTGAAAGCTATATATTTTTTTCCAATGATACGGGAGTTGTCGGTAAAACAAATTACCTAGAAAACTGATGGTCTTTGAATATATTCATATTGAGGTTAGGGAGAAATATCTCTTGCAGGATCCAATCTGGGTACATACAACAGGCACTAGAAATACCATACAAATACCATACCATACTGCAGATTGGATCCTGCAGCATTATCCTGAGACACATATATTTTCCTTCATTTGTGAGAAATATCTCTTAATCTGAACAGAGGTTGGATTCCAAAACCTATTTAGTTTCATTCAGCAGCATGATTATTGGGGTTTTTATTTCCTCTGCCAGGAGTTCCCATATCATCTCCTGTAGCAGGTGTTGCTATTGGTTTGATTACCAAGCCAAATCCTGAAAAAGTTGGAGACATTGAAAATTATTGCCTATTAACAGACATTCTGGTGAGTATTCTTAAATTTGTTTCTTAGGTTTGAGATATCTTCAGTCTATAACATTTATATTACATTATTACAAAAATCATTTTTTTCAAAAAATTCAATAAAAAATTACATTTATAACCATTATGTATTACTGGCAAATAAATTCACAATAACACTATGAGAGGCAAAGCTTTGAATTAGGAGAGTATCTTTTGAATCTAATGAGTGATATGCAGTCTTAGGAAACCCACTACTTTTCCTCATACATCCTACTTATCTATTAAATGGATTGGGCACCCATACGCATTTTAAAATAGTGTCATTTTAGCCATTGTCTATCCACTGCAGGATGAAGGCTTCTTCTACATGTTTCCAAACAATATGGTCCAATGTGCCAATTGGACCCGCAATACTTTTTAAAAATAAATTTTTAAAAATACATTTAGAATATAATCTGTGTGAAGTGCTTTCAACATTATAAAATTGTCATAAAAATTTAATGTTAAATATTAACTATGGACTCTGAAATATTAAATATGGACTCTGGAGATTACTCAATTATTTCATTTGGCATTCATATAACTTTTTTTGCATTTATACAAACTCACATCTGATGAACTATAGAATTGAATATTTGCCTGATATGTGTATTATGTACCATTAGTTCTTGATACATGACCACAATTTGAGCAACATGGTTTTTAAGTCAGTTTTTCCCCGATTTATGACTTCCTTGGCCACATTTAAGTGAATCATTGCAATTGCTAAGTGAATCATTCAGTCATTAAGCAAATCTGGCTTCCCCCATTGACTTTTCAGAAGCTGGCTGGGAAAGTTAGAAATGGTGATCCCATGACCCTGGGACAGTGCAACTATCATAAATACGTGACAGTTGCCAAGGGCCCAAATTTTGATCACATGGTTATGGGGATGCTGCAATGGTCAATTGTGTAAAAACTGGTCATATCTCACTTTTTTCACTGCCATTGTAACTTTGAATAATCACTAAGTGAATGGTGGTAAATTGGGAGCCACCTGTATTCATGTTAATTATACAGTCCGTAGCCTATGTAATTTCCCATTCCTCTGACAAAACTCATATTAATTACAATATCTTATAACATAAGAAGATTATACAACTGATTTGAAATCTTGGGAGTTTTAATATTTTATAGAATATGTGTTTTATGCTCTAAACCATTTATTGTTTTATAGTTTAAGCTTCTGGCATCAGCTATTTATTTAGAGTAACTTTGGTTGACTTTATTTTCCAAGGACATCATATAGTATATGGTTTAGAGACATCCATTATATCAATATAAGTATAGAATTTAACAGCAGTTCTGAAGAAAATATCGCAGCAGAATATGTGTTGACACTTATGATTGGATTGTTAATAGAACTATTGCAATCTTGTTAATTATTTCAAATGCTCTTATATAGGGAATAGAGGATTATAATGGTGATATGGACTTCAAGATGGCTGGGACAAATAAAGGAATCACTGCCTTACAGGTATCCACTTTAATCATCCCACCCCCAATTTGCTAGAAAATAGTTCCATTAATGTTAAACTTTATTTTTGATTTGTGCATTATTAGGCTGATATCAAGATACCAGGAATACCCTTAAAAATTGTAATGGAAGCTATTCAACAAGCTACAGGTGAGGAGAACAACCACAGTTCTTGACTTATTTTTGCTCCTTTTTTCTCTACATTTTTCATATCAGCAAAAGGATAAGTTATACATCTGTAAAAAATGTCTACAGTATTATCTCATATTTTGATTGGCATTCAGGAGATTGTTTATTTATCACATTTATATAATAATTACTTATGAAGTGATTTTGGGCAGAGTACAGCAATCAATAAAACAACAAAAACTCATAAAAATTAGCAATCTTCATTATAAATTATAAACTGAAAAATCTGGAAATATATAAACCACAAGGAGAGAATAAAAGATCAATCACGATGGAGGCCTTTAAGAACATCTCCTGTTCCACCCCAGGCCTGGTGGCAGAACTAGGTCTTGGGAACTTCCAGAATGATAACAGAGATGGAGTTAATCTGAGTTCATTCAAAGCAAAATATTTCCAAATATTTTTTAATCACAGTCCCACTGATCAATTAAAGTTTTAAACCAAATAATATACCTGTTAAAATGTATGGGCCCCTTTAAATCTCATTGCTTTTCAACATAAAAATTAGCAAAGTTCCATGTTGGTCATTGTTTTTGTGTCAGCAATGGACTGTATATTTAACATGCTTTTTATTTTATTCCTACAGAAGAAGAAAAACACCAAGGAAATGTATTTTATTTTACTTGCAGAAAATACTGTCATTTTCTTAAGTGAAAAGCCAAATGTGACTGTATTTTTATTCCAAGAAACAACCTAAAAACTTAATAGATCCAAAATAAAAAAGATTGCAACGAAAGCTTAAAATATGACAAGAAATGTTACTCTTATTTCTCCATGCTTACTTAAATTCTTAAAAATATTTACTTATTTATGTTCCACCTTTATTATTTGTACAAATAACTCAAGGTAGTAATCATATCCAACACACCTCCTTCCTACTTTCCTCACAACAACCCTGTGAGGTGAGTTAAGCTGAGAGGGTGGGGGAAAGAGAGAGAGAAATGTAGAGGGTTTCCATGATGGACTGGAAATAGTACAGAAAACTGGACTTATTTGGTCTTATATTAATTCCTTATAAAGTTCTAGACTGGAAATAACTCAATAGAACAGCTGGTCGAAAGGGTCTCAAACCGTTGTAGTGGTGAAATGCTAGAAAGGATTTGCTAAAAAAAGAAAGGCAGAACACCAGCAGTTTTTCTGATTAAAAAAATTGTATATGTTGTGTATTTAAACTAAAATGTTACTCATTTTTCCATAGTTGCAAAGAAAGAGATCTTGCAAATAATGAGCAAAGTAATTGCAAATCCTAGACCAAGCAGAAAAGAGAATGGACCACTTATAGGTAATGACCTATAATTTTAACTGGGGTAGTTAGAGAGGTTTTCATAAAATGTCACTTTAAGAAGATGACCCAGTATATGCAGATTTATGACTTTTTTGAGTTATGGTTTTCATTCCAGTCATTCAATTTCATATTTGACCTGCCAAGGTTGTTAAATCATATAGTATCAATAAAATCAGAATCTGTTAAAGTAGGATATTTATCACTGATAGCACAAGATATTTGTCTTGAGGAAAAATGGAAACATTTAAGGGAATTTAAATTTAACAAAGTTTAAAAAATTAAATAAAAAAAATTAAAGGAAAGCAGAAAAAGAACGAAAAATCATAGTAGCAGTATTGTCTTGAAGTGATCAGAAAATCTAGAAGGTTTTGTAAAAAGTTAGTATCTGTGGAGTATTTTTCCCCTTTTAAACTAGTGAACCACATTCACATAAAATCATTTTTGTTAATCTGTTAATTTTGTTTTGCAAATATGTTCATTAATGTATCTGACATAGGATAGTATCTGTTTTTCATTTATTCTATCTTTAGAGTGTGTCTTTGTTTTTGATGATTATCCAAACCTCTGCAGATTTGGAGTGGATATAATAGTGCTGTAAGATAAATTATTTAATATTATTTCCATCTTCCCTTTTGTCAATACCAATGTCCTGTGAGCAAAACACAGTTTTTACGATATTCTCATTGATCAAATAAACTTAAGATCTATTTAGATTTCTAAATGTAAGCATGTTGTTATATACTACTTCTTCCGAAAGGCAAAATTAACAAATGAAAAAGTCAGCCCCTAAATCCTAGTGATACATTTTCTTCATATCTTGAATTTTGTTTGTTTCAGAAAATATTCAGGTACCAGCAACAAAAAGAGCAAGATTTCTTGGACCAGGAGGTTATAATTTAAAGAAACTTCGAGCTGAAACAGGTAACTTCTCTTTTTAGATTTTGTATTCCCACATTTTGTATAAAACTAATCCAATATATTAAATACTAATTGTAGCCTGTTTTTATTCCAAAGGGGTAACTGTTAGCCAAGTAGATGAAGAGACTTTTTCCATATTTGCTCCAGTACCGGAAGCTATGTATGAAGCAAAAGAATTTATTAATGAAACATGCAAAGATGATGTAAGAGCCTTTTTGATATCTTTAGCTTTATTATTCTTAATAATTTTCTAAAAATATCAGACATTTGGAGTGTGTTGCATTTATATTTCCTATTCCAAGTCTTTTCAGCCTGGACAAGTTTTATAGAATTAAATAAAATATAACTTATGACCACAATTGAAGCCCCAAATTTATGTTGCTAAGAGCAGAATTTGTTATGTGAGTTTTGCTTCATTTTATGACCTTTCTCGCCACATTTGTTATGTGAATCACTGTAGTTGCTAAATTAGTAACCTGGTTGTTAAGTGAATTTGGTTTCCTCATTGACTTTGCTTGTCAGAAGGTTGCAAAAGGGGATCACATGACCCTGAGACACTGCAGCCATGATAAATGTGAGTCAGTTGCCAAGCATCTGAATTTTGATTATATGACCATGGGGATGTCGCAATAGTCATAAATGTGAAAAATGGTCATAAGTCACTTTTTTCAGTGCTGTTGTAACTTTGAACTATCACTAAATGACCTGTTATAAGTCAAGGATTACCTGTAGTTGATTTCCAAAATACTATATTGAATGAATGAAAAACTGGGCCTTTGAGAATTTTAATAATTTTAATATTTTCTTTGAATATGGTCAATGCCATATTGCAGGTTTTTAATGTTTTTGTTCTTCACATATATTTATGTCTTTTACTCCTGCAACTCTTCTTTCTTTATATTTATAGCAAGACTATCAGTTGGAATTTGGAGCTATATATACAGCAACAATAACTGAATTAAGGTAAACAAATGCAACTTGTGAAGCTGATCAAATAGTATATCGGCATATGGATGTGTGTTCTCTCTCATACACACACAGACAGACACAGACACACACACAGTTATACCCTTGTCGGATTCTGAATCTGAGGAGGAAGATGAACAGCTGACAGGGAGTGGGAGTGTGGCTTTGTTGGTTGTGGAGGAAACTGGGAAAGGGCAAAGTCAGCAGGGGAGAGGTAGAATGAGAGAGGGACTTCAGAGGAAGATCCAGGCCTACCCACTTTTCATCCTAGGGCACCCTGGGAGGAACGGAGAAGTGAGCAACGTGGGTTGCGTGGCTTAAGGGAGAGGAAAGGGCCCTGATTCTCTTCATTAGCCACAGTTGGAAGAGAATTTAAAAGAAATGCATGCCGAGTATGGCAGCTGCTTGGGAGCAAATGTGAGTTTATCTTGTGTTGACTTTAGTTATCTGTGTTTCTGACGTCTTCTCAACCGTGTTGAGTTATTGCCATGCCTTCATGTCTGGAATTCTTGGTCCTGCCCTGCCGATTATGTCATTTTGCCTTGATTGGACTTAGAGTTACAGTTTTTGTTGACCATGTTTTAGACTTGATTCTCTGCAGCCAAAGGCTGTTCCTGGAAGTTTTTCTCCAGCCAGAAGGTAACCAGGACATTGGGAGCAAAGTTGGAGCTAATAAAGGGACTCCTACTGAATATCTTAACTGTGTTGCCTTCGTGCCACACCCTAGGTCATCACACACACACACACTACATACAATTTTTATTTTTTAAAAAAATACATTTTTAGCATTTTTATATGTAACCATCTAGGTTATTTCTTAGGTACAGAGGAAATTCTGAAGCAAACCAGTCTAGTGTTTTAATTTTGTTAGTTGAACTGATTATTAAAAAACAGGCAGTACTGAACAAACTGTTCAAATTAAATGAAGAAGTGAGGAAATGATGGGTGAATACCTTAACTAAAGCATTAATCTAAAATCTTTCATTTTATGTCTCACTCCTTTTTGCCCAACTATTTATGTGTATGTTTTTTTAAAGGAATTTTAATCATTTTAATTGCATAGAAATAACATAAATAATAGAAGGCAGAGGTGCGCACTATCACAACCTTATCACAAACTCTTAATTGTGTTTTAACATTGATTCATTTATTCACTGAGAGTTTCATTAGGCCTTTGTTTGTGAACTGATACAAGGGGAGCAATAAAAGACTGAATATGTGATTGATAAGGACTTCCCTGTCTTTCTTCCAAAAACAAGAAAAGGTGATAATGTCACAAATATTTTTTCTTTCTTTCAATGAAGAGAACTCAACTGTGTAACAATTTCTGAAAATATTTACAAAGTTCAGTTGAGAAAAAGAATATAAAATGCTTTTAAAAATTAAATAATTTATAACATGTTGCTCAGTGAGATAAAATTAGGTTTTTTGTTTAGACAAAATGTTGAAGCAAAGAGGGAATAAGGTCAGTGTTGTCTAACTGAGGGTAGCCCTCCACTTCCACACGAATACATGGGATGCAGATGAGATGCTAGGCCTTCCCCAAATTAGGCCTTGTGCTTCAGGATATCTTTCCCCCAGAGTTCCATTCAGCCACCTCCCACCTTGACAGCTGGTGAAAATAGTAGTCTTTCATTGGACCTTTATCCCTAGTTGATTATGATTGGGTATATATTTGAATGAATGCATGTACTTTATTATATTTATTTTTCTGTCATATGTTTTCTTTATGCTACGTTATTCACTGTTAAATTGAAGAGGTTAATTATAAATTAGATTGAAGAGGTATACATATATTGTAAAACAAATAAAAATAATAATGAAATAAACATTCTTTTCTTTTTTAAAAAATGCAGAGATGCTGGTGTGATGGTAAAATTATATCCAAACATGACTCCTGTTCTACTTCACAACTCGCAGTTGGATCAAAGAAAGGTGCTTTTTTGTTTTTCTCTTCATATAATAATATTGTCACATTTGTCACATAGTGTTTCCATAGAAGGCCCTGGTTTATGACGTGGCGCCAAGTAGAGATGTATAGTATGTTATTAGAATAGTCACTTTAGATAGACTTCTAAAATTTGTTTGTCATATATGAAACAATATTGTTGAAACATTCTGTGTACCCGCTGATTCTCTTGTTAGTTGTTAATATAGAGTAAAAGGCAATTGGAAATTTGGGAAATAATTCATAAGAAAAGTAAATCTTATAGAAACTATTGTATGTGCTGCTAATTGTACTGAAAGCAATCTGAAGCTATGAGATAAGTATAATGAGATGATATTTTGTTCTAGATTAAGCATCCTAGTGCTATTGGATTACAAATTGGTCAAGAAATCCAGGTAATTTGTTACATCTTTATTGTGTGGTTGGAGGTGATAATTACTATATATGCTTAACTTACAGACACATTCTCCCCCAAGAACTGTTACTTTCACTGTAGTTTAGAATGCTGGGAAATCTATTTTAGATCATAAACTTGTTACATTTCATGACAGAATATTTAGAAGTGTGTGTGCGTGTGTGTGTAAATTATATAAATTATATATAAATAAATAAAAAATGCTAAGAAAAGGGATTTTATATACAAGAAGTCCTCAGGAACAGCAACCTGTGGGTGCCAGAATTGTCATTGCTAAGCAACATGCTAAAGCATGGTGATGTAAGACCACATCGCTTAGCAGTGGAAATTCTAACACTTGCAGTCGTTGTTCAGCAAATCACCATGGATTGTCAAGTGAGGACATCGTGCAATCAGCATTCATGACATCCTGCTAGTTTCTCCATTGACTTTGCTTGCCGAAAGCCACTAAGGAAGATTACAGATGGTGATTGCAGGAAGGCTGAGAGAACCAGAACTCTGAGGATAAATTGTAACTGCCACTCATTCAGCACCATCACAGATTTGAATAGTTGCTGAACAAGGAGTCATTAACCAAGGATCACTGCATGTTAAATTAGTATAAATTCGACATATAAATATAAATTTATAAATATAAAATATATAAAAACACAAGTATAAATTCAGCATATAAATCCGGTTCAATGTGTGAAGGATGTGTGTTTGTGTTTATTTTCATGGTCATGATGTGCACTGAAGATGGTGTTTGATTTCATTGTACGAGGTGCAATGACAATAAAGTAAACTAAAAAATATATATAAAACCCTTTTGGTTAGGGTTTGTCTCCCATTTCAGATTGATTCATTGACAACATTTCCACCACTTATCTTAGGCTACTTCATTGACTTGTTTGTATACTACCTATTACCATACCATCTTTGTTATTTTTACAAATAATCCAAGGCAATGAATATACTTAATGTACCTTCTTCCTGTTTTCCCCACAATAACCCTCAGGTAGGCCGAGAGAAAATGACTGGCCTAACGTAATCCAGCTGGCTTTCATGGCTAAGACAGGACTAAAATTCACCATCTCCTGCTTTCTAGCCTAGTGCCTTAACCACTAGGCCAACTGACTTTTGCTATAAAATATTATCCCACTCTGAATGCTAGAAAATCATTCATTACTTTCACCACATTTCTAATTCTTAAATTGTACCTGTTTTATTAATTTCAATCCTTTAATGTATTAGATTAGTTCTTTAATTTAGAATTCTATCATTCATTCTTTTAAAAAATTAATTTTTAATTAATAAATTATACATTTATTAACAATTATTTTTTTCACTAAAATTAAACTACATAAATCATTCTGCATCCTGAGCTCAATCTCATTTCCTTTTATGAACAGGTGAAGTACTTTGGACGTGATCCAACTGATGGAAGAATGAGGCTTTCACGAAAAGTACTTCAGAGTCCAGCTACATCTGTTGTTAAAACACTGAGTGAGAAAAGAAGTATTGGAAATGCAGTTCATGAGTCTGCGAATTCAGTATAGCACAAGAACCCCTTTGATAGGGACTAATTATTGGTAATATATACAGGTTTCTATATACATGTTAAATTTCATAAAAATACGATTGAATAACAGCTAATTTTTTCTTGTGTTTAATGCCTTTGGTGTTATTTTGAAAAATAAGAATTCATAGCCCTTGTACATTGTATAAAAAGTGACAGTTTCAAGTGAATAGAATGACTATTTCCAGAAGTATACAATATCATCCAAATACCTGTTTAAAACCTTACTTCTAGTGCTAACAAGACATTTCACATGCATAAACTGTTTTCTTATACATGTAGAAATCTGTATTATTTACATTTATGTAATATACGTTCCCAGAAAGAATTTTAATGGAAGAACAATCATGTTGAAGAAGATGCTTCTAAACATGAAGAAATACAAATGCAACACCTGCCTGTAACACATTTTTGAATGTTTGCTTTTTCTAATTCCAGGAAAGTACATTGTCTCAAACTGTGAATCTTGACATGCAAATAAAAGTGGTTAGCAGCTCTTATTCATAATAAATACTCTTTTGTGGAATTATAGAATCTATGAATACTTTTTAAATGGAAAATACCTTCATTCTATATAGTTTAACTACTACCACAAGAAAGTCATTTGATATTATGTTCCATCAGTTTCAACTGCTATCTTCTACATAGATTTTCTCCATCACAATATGTTCCTAAAACGATCATCCTCCTCTTTTTCCTTCCGTTTTCCCCGACATTACAGCCTTTTCCAGAGTGCTGAGCAAAGGCATGATGTGTTTGAAATAGGATAATTTGACCCTTGTCATTTGTGCCAAATTAGAATTCTGGGTTATCTCAATATAATCATTCAAACTTTTATTTTGCTGTTTTAAGCTATTAAAGATATGTACATTAGTTCACATTCTTATGGGTTTTTTATTTGCTTTTTATTAAAAAAATTGTCAAAATAAAAACACAGTGTGTTTTAGCAAAAACTGAAACAAATACAACAAAGAAAAATACAAAAATAGTTACACGTTTATATATACGAATTGAATGCAAATGTTCAAGTATGTATATTTTTCTATTTATACAGCTCTTTTTTAATCTGTATTTTGTATAAATGAGTCTCATAATTCATTATACTGGCCAATACAAAATTTACATGTATAGGCCATATGCTCATAAGTAGCAAGGGCAATCAGGTCTTGGATCCATTCAGTAAATGGAGCCATACTTTTATCTTTCCAATGCTGCAATGTCAGCCTTTTAGTCATAAAGATACAGAATCCATTTATATTGTTTGATTGTCAGATTCCATTTATTAGGTATATAATTTAGAAGAATATTATATTTTCAATTTTTTTTTGCTTTTGTTGCATAATCATGTAATATTTTCTCCCAAAATTAAGTACAGAAACATTTTTTAAAAGAAAAAAGAAATCATATTGGTAAAATATATTTGTGTTATGTATGAGCAATCGCAGACTTTAAATAATACATACGGATACCCATTAGTTATATGGGGACTGGGCTGAACTAAGTAGAAAGCAAAGAAGTTGCTTGATAAGTTATACTATAATCTTTATGTATTTCCTATCAAACAGTGGGAGGTATTTGCCGGTAGTCAGCTGTCATTGGTACAGTTATTGGCAGTGTAATTGGATAAGATTATGAAGGATGCAGCTACCAGTTTTTGGTGCTCTTGAAAAGCAGGGTGTTGTTTTAAGGGCTTTGGAAGAATCATACATACTGTACTTTATGAATATTTTCAGCAGTTGTAGATGTTCACAGTTGAACAAACATTTATTTTTATTAATATATTAATAATATTAATGCAAGCATTCATTTTAGCAGCTGGTTATTGGAACCTGGGATATTGTTTGTATACTTTAATATGCAAATATATCAAGAGTGACTAACCTCAGTGGATTACTGATACATTTCTAAGTGCAGATCACAATACTAGCTTTAGCATACACAGCCCTAACAATCTCTCCTTAAACTGATCCTTCAGCACTTTGAATAATATACCAAAACTGCTATAACCAAGTCCATCCAGACCAACACCAAAGTTTACCTAAAGGGTCGCTGTAAGGAGTATGCTGCATATCTGACAGATAAAATCATATTCACTTCATATTGGACTCCAGCTTTAAAGCAGAATCTGTGGAGATGATGGGGGCGACATCTTGCAAGGGAAGATGGGAAGAGTTTGAATCCTGGAACCTGAAAGAAGTGAATAAGGCTCTCTCGGCTGCTAGTTCAATCACTTGGTCCCTACCCTTCCTGTCTTCTTAAAGCTGTAGGAAGGGGTGCAGGATTGGGTCTGGATGGTAGTTAACACCTTGAAAAAGGGAGTAATCCTACCAGCTTGTAAAGAGATGGTGCATCCTCTACTAAGGATATTGCTTGACCCAACTGAGTTGGAAAATTTTTGCCAGTCTCCAATCTTCCCTTAGGGAAAATTGTGAAGACAGTGGATGCGTGGCAATTGCAGAGAACCTGGGATGAAGAGGATCTAGATCAGTGGCCCCCAACTTCTTGAGCATCCAGTACCAGTTCCATGGAGATAAGTTTTTCTGCAGCCCAGAGAAGGCGTGGTTTCACATGCTGCCTGCATCCCATAGATGGGGCTTCATGTTTGCATGCCAAAGCCTGCATGCCACAACATGTGTAGAAAGTTAGCACCCACCCCTCTCCTAGAAGAATGAAATATTCTAGGAAATGCTAAAAAGGCAGAATATTTCCCCTAAAGAGAAGTAGAAACTCAGAAGCAGAAACTCATCTCAGAAGCAGAAGCTCACCTCCCCCACTTTGTTAATGGGTGGGCCTGAGTATTCCACATAACAAAGCCCTCTACTCATCTCACCACATGGCCTGGGAAGATAGCATCAGCCAGCACTCAGGTGAAGTCATGTCCAGAAAAGTCTCCAAAGTTAGCTAAGACCCCCACCCCACCCCTGGGAGTCTGACAGCCAATAAGATATATTTCTTACACAGGAATAGGAGCACTAAGGTGGGGCTCGACAGAGTGTATAAAATCAAGGGACTCTCAGCATCTCTTCCCTTTTCGCTCAGGAGCTCCAAGGCATATGGTCCTGTCCACCATTAAACCTTTCCAAATAACCCATGAATCCAATGTCTTTTTCCCCACTTGGAACTAAACCCAGAACGATATTTCTTCCAACACATGATAGCAGTGTTCCAATATCTAAGGGGCTGCTCCAAAGGATGGGGTGGGGGTGGGGTGTCAAGCTATTATCCAAAGACCCGAAGACAGGACAAGAAGCAATGGATAGAACCTAAACAAGGAGAGAACCAACCTATAAATTTCCTCACGAACAATTAATCAGTGGAACAATTTGCTTCCAGAAGTTGTGGGTGCTCCAACACTGGAGGTTTTAAGAAGATATTGAATTGTCTGAAACCAGATTTCCTGCTTGAGCAGGGGGTTGGAATACAAAACCTGCAATGTCCCTCCCAACTCTTATTCCATTACTAGCTCTATACCCATGCTTCACTATAGAACTATGTGGTCGGGCTTAGTTTCTTGGGGGCAAAATAAGGAGGAAAAAATTCTGCCTCTGCCGACCAGCATCCATCAGTATTCCTCTGGCTAGTGTCCTGTCAGTATGTGAGAGAGTTGTGGGCTGTTTGGAAAGTAAAACAGTATTTGCTGTGTGAGCAAGGAGACAGCAAGGAGCCTGGGCATGGCTTAGCTGAACTGTTCCGTACTAAAACTGGTTGCTGGTATGAAACTGAAACTCCTCTCTTCTGGTTGTGTTTTGCATATGGAACAGATTTCAAGTGGGGACGGGGAGTAAAATTCCTTAGCATCAGAGCATGTGAATAATAATATATGAAATACTAATGCTCTGATGGTCCTTTCTTAAGCCCATGTCCCACTGCACCAACGGATACAAAGAGGGTGTAAAACGGACAAAAAAGCTTGCCATCCGTTGGAAAATGCGATGCATCTGTTGTGTACTCATTGCATACGTGTTTCATCGCTGTCTTCTCTATACGCTCCCTATCGTCTGAAGCATCCTCCACTGAATTCATCCGAGCCAACAGAAATTTGTGCTGCACAAAAACTTCTCATTGAGGACGCTTCCGCCTAAGAAACTTCCCACCCGCGCGCTACGATTACATCCTGTTGACATATCATGCCGAGTCAGTATCAAGCTTCTATGTCTCGTTCATTCCATCCCATTAACCTCACGTGTCCCGCTGGTAATCCTCTCCGCTAGAGCATCTCTAACCATCCTGTCTTCTAACTCACAATCCGCTTCCAGACTGAAAACGGGGCAAAACGATGGAGGAAACGAGAATGGTAACACGGAAGTCACCACAACAGCGTTTTAGTTAGCATGGAATAGAAAGGATGTAAGCGGCATGCCATCTGTATATAAAATGCATTTAAACGACAAAACCGTTTGTATTCATGGAGATGTATTTCGGATATTTTAGCATCTCGGAGTATGCCTTAGAGCCATCGTGGCGAAAGACAACCCCTACCGGCACAACCCAAATCATCCTATAATATAAGTGGCTGAAGAAATCATCCCTCGATCTCAGTCATGAGCCACCACGAGCCGTGGTGTAACCACCTCTTCAAACCTTGGTCTTGCTCCTTCACACATTCATCCCCATTGCTTTCCGTCCACCATAGATCCACTAACACATCCTATTTGTATAGCTGCCGATCATTTTCAACACCCACAACCCAAAGCCCTGTCACAGACTGGTTTCACCTTTCTACACACATGGGAATCAGAAGGAAGATGCGATCCAATTACTGTGTGCGAGTCTCCTGACCCGAATGGAATCGCAGAAGAAGTCGGAAGTCTATCCGGCACTGTTATACAAAGCTGATGCGTAGTAGCTCGAGTTGAATGAATCCCTCGTGCTATTCCACACTTCATTGAGGATGCCACCAGCCATGAGTTCTGTACGCAAATTTGCGTAACGCGCATCGGAAGACCCAAGGCTTGACAAGCCTGAGCCACCAAACTTCTACCGTCTCCCAGCCTTGACCTGGGACTGAAAGTCACGCACCTCTGGCCTCTCCTGTGACACCCCATACAGAAACATGCCATGTAGCCTCTGTCTGACGCGTCTTCCGCGTCCACCCACAACACCAGTCAGCCCAAATTATGTGTTCGCAATCGAAACGTGGCATGGCCATCATTCGTAGAATGATGCTGGAGCGAGCTCCAAGTGCCCACCACTCTGAACAATGCTCGAGGCTAAACTCCATTGTAGCAGGCATGGTATCCAATTGTGAATTTTCCCCAAACACCGTTGCACCATCATACGCATGGGAAGCACTGCCTGCAAAGCTCCACCAACTCAGCGGGTTCCACACTATTTCAACTACAAGGCGCGACTTCCTTTCATTTCCACTCCCTACTCCATTGGCCTTTGACTTCATCTGACTACATGCTTATATCATCTAAACTCGCTGCTCACTTCGTCGACGCAACCTTTATGTCTAGCTTCAGCACAATGCCCAGGTATACAACGCCAAAAGCTTCTGTACCACTCCTCAAGATGTCCTTCCTGCGCATATCTAATAGACACCTCTATTCATGGTTCTCTCTACGCACATGCTATCCATAACCTCCCTCCGTCCCATCAACATTACAGTTTCACCTACCCACCATCTGAACACCACCTCATTTATCTTAACGCTCCTTTGCTCACATTCTGCACCTACCCTCACCTGCCACACACTCTCTCGTCATGCGTCGATATGCAGCTCTTTCTCCCCTCCATAACACATATGGCCATCCAATATAAGACCCCTCAACCTAGCTTCTCCTTTCTCCAGCACCCAGATACTCCTATCCCCTTCTCCGAACAGAAACAGCGAGATCTTCACGCCTCTCATCCAACCTACACGCACTCCTGCGCATACGACTGAGTAACTAGCCACCATCTCTTCTCGCTACCTCTCACTGAAGCGATAGCCCAACTACTCTAAATACAACGTCCTCGCTCTACCTACCACACTCACCGTGTATATTCTCAACTTCAACTCCTCACTCATCCCTGCTATCTCTCACCGATGCCCCCACATCCTGTCTCTAATCCTTGACGTACGCTGTCCATTCCTGAAGCATTGCTGCACCTGCTACCACATCTCTGACCTCTCTCAATCACCTTCGACATAAAACGCGTACTCCTACCTAACCACGATCGTTCAGACACGACTTGGACTGTCACACCAAGGGAAATGCGGACATGGAGCGGCTGCTGGTGAATGGGATGGGCAAGCGGACTAGAGACACTGATAGACATCGTGAGATGTACAAGGCCTCACAACAGAAGCTTCCATGAAGGAGAAAGCAGACTTCAACCTACTGAGACAAAACTTGATGCAACTTCCAGCTGGTAGCTCAGGTGAGATGGCAAGACAGGAATGGATAGATGGATTAACGGATGCTTCCTTGAGGCCTGTAATACACTGATGAGAATTCGTGCCTGTAGTTGAAGTGTTACCAATGATAATTAGCCGCATCATTATAATAAAGAGACTTGTTTACTTCTTAAATGTCTTGATTCAAGGACATAAATTTATATTGAAATAACAGTGTCCAATAGCTGTGCTGCAAGCTGGAGGTGTATAATAAAGGTCCCACTATCGCTTGCATGCGACGGTTTAATCTATCCCAAATCTATCCCTAACTCTATCCCACAATATCCTTAGCCCATTCCCACAAGCATGCAAAAGGTGCATTTAACATTTTTATTAATCATCTTCACCAACACACTTATTAAGTACAAAAAACCTCATGAACCAAGTTTGTGCTTTACAGCCAGAGATACAACCCTTTATTATAACTTTTCATAGTAACACTGTATGACTTTATATAGAACAAAGCAAAAGAACAAGTCAGTGCTACTTCATCAGCAAAGATAACGAACAAGCTCAACACACTCAGTCTCTGGCACCTATGTCCTCTGTCACCCTTCAGGCCTGTCCCATGTTCTCAGCTTCGTTAACCGGGCAGGGCACTTCGAAGCTGGCTGTGCTGATAGTGCCTCGGTCTGCGAGGCATCCCATTGTGCTTGCCCGGCAACCTAACAACTAGGGATGTTTTGTCAGGTAAGCTTCTCAGAGAGCTAACTCAGTCCCCATGAGATTTGAGAGGCCCTTCATCAAGTACCTGGGGGATGATCAGCCACAAGACTGGAGGCAGATAGTGCCTCGTAACGGAGCTTGGCTTGTGGGGTGAGGAAGAGGAGTGTCTAGTGTCTTAGCGTCCTGTCTGCACGCCTGCGAATGGCTTTTAGCATCTTACTGCGACATGCGATGAACCTGGCCTGGAACTAAAAGGGCGTTTCTGCTGGGAAAGTCCTGGTATCGTACCCTGCGTAGGTGATGCGGCTGTTGAAAGCCGTGGAAAGCAGTGACACACCTGGATGGAGGAGCAGACCTGGACTGGGTCGAGCAGGTTCATCTGGGCCTGAGTTGTGCACGAGAAAAAGTGCCTCCTTACTCAATTTGTCTTCATCACCTGTTTTGGCATCGGGAAGGTCCATGTAGGTCTGGCTACGTAGATATGCAAGGTGACTTCCGCGTCCCGAGGATCGACAACTATGTCGCTGTGACACGCTGAGAGAGAACGTTCTGTGCTGGCTGTCTTATTGTGCTGTCCCTGATCTCAATCAGGACAGTGTGGCTCTGGCCCTCCAGTCTGCCTCTCTGCCTGCAGTTCTCGTGAGCTGGGGGCGGGGTGGATTGGTTCCTGGTGTGCATGCCGCTTTCTTGCCCTTTTTTTTTTTCTATTTTACAGCGGCGAATCCTCCAAGTCCTCCGGCATGGGACGAGTGCAGCTGTGGGGACGTCTCATACCATGGACCCCTCCGAAAACACTTGCCTGGACAAGGGCAGCTTCTTCCTGCTGATCGAAGAGGACTGGCTGTCTGTGGCTGTGTGCAGGGAAAAGGGGTGTCAGAGCGGGGCTGCTCTCTCCGGGCGCGATCTCACCTCTCAGAAAGCTGCACTTTGGCCGCGCGCGCCCTCCCATGAACGTACATCTTCCCGGTCAGTTGAAGCTGTGACAGCAGCCTCCTGCCCAGATTTCTTGAGCGTGTAGCTTGCCATACCAGGTGTGGCATCGTGCTTCCACCATCCCAGGAGACATCCGCAGTGTAGGCCCAGCTCTCTGCCTTGTCTCTCCAAAGCGCCTTGCTTCTTCTTCGGGTGTCGACGATACAGTCTGTGGCCTTCTCTCCAGAGGTACTCGTTATCCCTCAAGCCATTCCGGCACCTCCTCAGGCTCCCTTCAGAACGGTCTTTACTGTTTCCCTCTCCCTTGTCCTCCCGTTGCCTCTTCCTCCCTCTGGCAGGGCTTCAGAAGCAGGACCTTCAGGCTTTCACCAGCAGGCTTTGAGGCCTGGGGCTGCGTCACCACAACAGCCAGAGCAACAGTAGCACGGATTAAGCAGCAGCAGCAGCAGCAAAGCACCAGCATCACCAGCAGAAAGCACCAGCAGCACCATGCACAGACAGCAACAAACAGCTCAGCAAGTCAGTGTCAAGGATCGTGGATGCTGGTTTTCCTCTCTCCTCCAGGGCTGGCAGGTCACGTAGCACAGGCTCTCTCTCTTCCCTGCACTGACAACCAACCGGAGGTCGTTATTTAGAAGATGCCACATCGTGCAGCACGTGCTTTCTCCTAAGCAACTGACTTGCGTGCGAGCTGCATCCTTTTATATCCGTTGGAGCTACACAATTCATACTCCCCGCATGCTCAGGAACGCTTTGCATCCGATATACCATTCCACTATGCATCCGCTTTGCTTCCATATAGGTCGTCCGTGATCATCCGCATTCCATCTGCCACGGCATCCGCCCCTCCGCTATGCGTCCGCTTCACAATTCTCCCCCGGAAGCCCTTCGGAATGTGTCATTCCGCTTCCATCTGTTCCGTTCCGACTCCGCAGCTTCCTGTGAACGCATCCACTTCAATCCCCCTAGCTTAACTACCCCGTCCATTTCCTTTTCCGTTCTTTTCCCGTTCTGTTTATGCAAACATTTGGGCCACTTTTTGGAATAGGATAACCAACGGGACTCTGTGAGCCACCCCCCAAAATTATTGCCTGTCCACTGCTTCCTCTTTTTCGCATACGTTTTGCAATCCATCGTGCCATGATGGGACGCTACCTTTCTAGGATGAGCTTACAAGATACCATTCAGAATATTGCTATGCCCATAACTTTCAACTTTGCTCATTCTTTATTGGTTCTAGCGAGATTTTGTGATGAGCCGGAGTGTATTGCACTTTTTAACTATACAGTATATAGATTTGATACCATCTGTCTTGGCATCCTTCTAGGCCTGTTTCTTGGATTGCTAGCTCTTGATTTTATCTATTTTATTTATTTATTTGTCAAGTGATTATAAGATAATAAATATAACATAGTTCTGAATGCATGAAATGGATACATATAAGAAAAATAAAAAGAAACAATAGGACAGGGACTGCAGGTATGTTGGTGCGCTTATGCACACCCCCTACAGACCTCTTAGGAAAGGGGTCAATAGTAGACAGTCTAAGGTTTACATTTTTGGGGGTTTGGGGAAGAAACCAGAGTCAGGTAGAGCAGGGGTCCCCAACCACCAGGCCACGGACTAGTACCGGTCCATGGACCATTTTGTACTAGGCCGCAAAGAATGAATTATCGTGATTAAAATATATATAAAAATATGTTTTTGCTTCTGGGTGTCTTATTTTGAACCACTTCCGCCCTCGCCTAACTTCTGCGCTAACTTCTGCGCCTAACTTCGCGGACCGCATTGCTAAAGCTAAGAAGCCCTTTACTATTGGGAAAGAATTGATTTTGCCAGTCCGCGAAAAAGTGTTTCTGTGTGAAACTGGTCCCTGGTACAAAAAAGGTTGGGGACCACTTAGGTAGAGTATTCCAGACATTGACCACTCTGTTGCTGAAGTCGTATTTCCTGCAATCAAGTTTGGTTTGGTTAACCTTGAGTTTGTATCTATTGTGTGCTCTTGTATTGTTATGGTTGAAACTGAAGTAATTATTGACAGGTAGGACATTGAAATATATAATTTTATATACGATACTTAGATAGGACCGAAGGTGGTGTAGTTCTAGATTTTCTAGGTCTGGAATTTCAAGTCTGGCGTTAAACCATGCAGAATTTATAAAAAATGTTCATATTATTTATGAATAAACAGAAGCTAAAATCCTTAGCAAGTCAGTTTGCATCTAAAGATGACTCCATCTCTAAAAATTGAAATTAACACCTTTACACTGCCATACTTATTTTGTCAATCTCTGAAGTCTTTCTTCCCTGTGCTCCTGCTTGTATCAAGTAGCGTGTTTTCTAAAGATAGTTGAAGGAAAAGGTTAAGCACAAATCTTGGGGTAAAATAGCTCTAGAATCTTTTTGATGGAAAAAAAAATACAGTATTATAGCTGACGAGCGCGGGAGGTGGGTGATTTTCTCTTCACGTTCTTAAGGGTATGGTATCATCATAACTCGTCATCGTCTTCAACGCCTTTGCAACCAGGGTTCCTTCATCTCAAAGGCAAAAGCGCCGACAGCAAAGAAACTCAGATTAATTTAATAAAACAACAAAGAAAGAACTGCTGGGAATCTTGGAGACGGTCCTTCAGAGGTCCTATAGTCTCTTGGTTAGAGACTATACCATTCCAAACAACCACGGCTATAGATAACTGTTGCTGCAGGAAAAAGCCAGGGCAACGCCGCTTTCCCGCCTCCAGCAGAAGAGTATACAGCACGCAGGCGCAACGTATTCTCAACCCCTTCCTCCTTCGCAAACTGACAGCCTTTTCTTTTCCTTCCCTTCTCGGCCGCCATAGCCCCTGCTAGTGGAGCCCGTGCAGGCCTTCCATCCGTCTCCCTCCCCCGGCTAGGAGAGGAAGAGAAAGGCAGGGACGGGACAGGAGTCGGATTACAAGATGGCGGCTGTGCCGCGGCGTTAGTGGCTGCTGCTGCTAGTTGGTACTGCAGAGGCAGAGGAGCGGCGGCTCCGACCTGAACGTCATGAAAAGCGGCGAGTTAAAGACCTCCTGAGTGACGCTATCAGCCCCCGGCTGGTCCTTTCGCGTCCCTTGCGATCGGGCTGGGGCCCCACCATGTCGGATACCCGGCGGCGGGTGAAGGTCTACACGCTCAACGAAGAGCGGCAATGGGACGACAGAGGCACCGGACACGTCTCGTCCACATACGTGGAGCGGCTCAAAGGGATGTCGCTGCTCGTCCGAGCCGAGTCGGACGGTGAGGAAGGGGAAGGATAATGGCAGGCAGGGGATGGCGGCAGCTGCTAATCTCTCTGGGACAATAGAGCCCAGCCAGGGGAATGGGAAACAACCCATGGAGAGCTCCGCCACCTCATACACCCTGGGCTGAGGCCACGGATTTCTACCCGCATATGTAGTCTCTCTTTTATATTTAGACGAAATCGTAGAGTCAGGTTATTGGATCCCCTCACCTTAAATGTTACAGGCTTCCACCCTTAAGCACCTTCTTGATAGTCCCTGAATTTATGCATGTTATAGTTAAGGAACGTTACTGACTGCTTTAAGGGATTGATTTGATTGTTGATTATAAAAGTTACTTCTCTGTCAGTGTTAATTGGGTGACTTCGGGGAAAAGATACTAAATGGGTTGTGAGGAGTGGGAAATAGTAGCTTCCAGGAAACTTTCATAACTTTCATGACTGTAAACTGTGGTAATTGTTACTGATTGAAGATGATCTGGCTAATATTTTTTTAATAGGTCTTTCGTAGTACAGATTTATACTTTCAGATACTACTAGCTTTTCAGAGATGTCCCAGCACTCTGGGTTGGTTTTCTCTGAAGCTTGAAGTCCTGGATGAGAGGACCTTTTCAGTAGTGCTCCAGTTTTTATATTTTCTTTCAATTTTACAGGATTCTTCAGGAATTTGCTTATTTTTCATCATCTTACATCTAAACTTTATTTTCTTTATTTAATAAGTTTAGTGTGGAGCAAAGAAAGTAGTAACATTTATGGCATTTAATTTTTAGCGTAATTATTTTAATTGTTATTTTTAGAGTGCTGTGAGAAAGTATAATTTTTCCTCTTGAAAAAAATTGTACTTTGTGTCACTATATTTTCTATTTTTTGGAATGTTGGGTACTTAGAATTTTTAAATTTTAAACTTTTATCCAAAGTTGATTTTTGTGTCTGAATTAAAGACATAATATTTCAGTAGAAGTGACCTAAAACTATACTTCAAGAAAGCAAAATGTTCAAAATTGTCTCGAGTCATTAATTTGGCTGTAGTTGGTGGTGAAAAGGAAAATAAACATTTGTATCAAATTTTAGAATGGAATAGAATATAATTCTTTGTTGCTTTATTATTATGTGCTGATATTCCTTTTTTTTGTTTTGGTATTTTTTTGGTAAAGCCATGATAGATTGTTTTCAAAATTAGAAAAGCTGCTTTTAGAAGAAAATGTATTGATGTGAATGAACAAGTGCTAATGTACTAAATAAATCTTGTGAACCTTGGAAGTGATTGAGAGCTGTTGCCATGAAACATGATTATTTAGACACACTATATAATACCTAAATTCAGGATTACATAATTTAGCTTTGTAAATATGCTGTAATGTATGTTAGCTATCAAAGAAAAATAATATATTTTTCATAGATAAATGACTTGTGCATAGCTTGAAAAAAGCACACTGAAATTTTCTTAAAATTTCCAGATTTGGTCACTGTGTTTGAATAAAAGTTTCAGAATAAAGTACAGTCCTTAAAGTGAATAATCATTAAGTTGCCTAAGACTTTTTATTTATTTAAATTCTTGGTGGATTTTTTCATCATTTCAGGTTCACTCTTATTGGAATCGAAGATAAATCCAAACACTGCGTATCAAAAACAACAGGCATGTATTTTTTTTCTATATTTTGACTGTTACTATGATTTTAAATACTTTTTTTTAAAATTTGGCAACTGTGTTAACCATTGGAATAATTTACAGAATGATCTATTAGAGTTTTGTTATATATTAAAATCTTAGTTGTTCACATACTGATAAAAGGAAACCAAGGCCTATGTGTATATTAAATTTTGGAGATTAATACCCTGTTTCTCCAACAATACGGCCTCCCCCAATAGGAAGTCCCAGCATGTTTTATAGGCATGAAATGAAATTAAGCCCCTCCCCCCAAATTAAGGCCTATATTAAAACATGCAAAATGTGGGGGAATGATGGGGGGGGCTTGCCGTTAGGAAGTACTTTTGTTGCACACTTGGATATGGTGCTGCCTGCGTTGACCCTGATACAAAGTGCCCCATCAACGCTGAGGTCAACATCCAAGCTGTCGCCGCCCACCCGCCCGAAGATGCAAGGAGGGGGGGAAATTAAGTCACCCCCGAAAAGATGATCTAGACATTTTTGGGAGGCTTAAAAAGTAAGACCCGGCCTTATTATATGAGAAACATGGTATATGAAAATACTATATTTTACATTCACATGTTGGGATCCTAGAAGCACACCTCTACAGCAGTGCTTGCCCTCTGAAACAAGGCTGCCCCTGCTTCTGAGTTTCAGATAGCTCACCACTGCTGTTTTGAAGAGCCAAGAACACCTGGCTCTTCACCCAGACCTTTGGTGAGGGAGAGTAAAACTGCTTGCTTCATCAGACTTGGCATCTTTTTATTTTTATGTTTTATTGATTTTATTATAATTTCTTGTTTGATGTATACAGAATTGTATGTTGGGCAGCACCCTTGCTGAATTATCTGCCATTAGTTTTCTGTTTTCTGTCCAGCTTTAATAATAATATTTGGTGTTTTGTTTTTTATCAATACATTATTTATTTTGTAATGTACTAGTTTACATGATATTACTCCTTGCTGAATGCAGCTATTTATTGCAGCCCATATGGATGTCCATAAATCTTCAAAGTTTGCTGCCAAGTATCTAGTTGGTTACAGTTTGGGGTGATGACTTGCATGGATTGCAATTTGTGCAAATCTCAAATTATTTTAATTTTGTTCTAGTCATTAATGATACCCTTTTCATTGCAAATGATGTTCAACAGATTCCATAAAATGCTACTCTTTCAAGTCAAGTTCATTCTGTGAAGACTTCCACATGCACATCTGTGTAGCTTTCTTCACAGCATTACAGAAATAGTTTGCTGATACCATTTTCCAGGATATTTTGTTGACATCTCAGCCTAGCCTACAGTCCCTTTAATAGAGATCTCCCATCAAAGAACGCGCTTGAGATTAACTTCAAAACTAGACATCAGCCACTGGTTTACTATTTTTACTCTTACATTAATTCAGCTGAAATGTATTGGCTGAGTTCGTACAGCCCATAAACCATGGTTGAAATTATTCAAATTAATGTTACAGGTGGCTATTTATGTATTAGGTTAGGCCATGAATCTTGGTTTATAAATTACAACTGGGGATACATAGATGATGATAAACGATAAACCAGCAAATCATATCTTTGCTTAAAGATGTTAAATATTTTTAATAGATGTCCCAAGTATTATCAAAGGATCCTTTTACCAGATCAGGTCCTCAGAGTGAAAAATTAAGAGATAAACTACCATTCGTATCTGTAGAAGATCTTTCTAATCTAAAATAAGAGTGTATGGTGAATGTTCAGTTATAACATACAAATCAAATGTAACTGCATCCAATAATTTATAAACTATCTAGCAGCAAAATGTTATTATAATAATGTCAGTTTTATAATTTCTAATTTCTATCATCCTGAAATGAAATCAAAGATGCAGCTCAACAAATAAAAGGTAGTTGTATCCATAGGTTTAACTTTTTACATAATGATATTCCTAGAAAGTTGAGAAAATTTTTGTTTTTGTTTTGCAGTATGTTGGACAAATATTGTATGTTTTCAACTCAAGGCAGCATTTATAGTTAAATACTAATTAAATTTTAGGTATATAACAGTTGAATTAAAATGATTGCTAATTAAGTTTTGAATTTTTGTCATTGAATATTTATATTTCCCTTTTGCTCTTTAAAAAAAATCTTAATTTAAAAATGTTCTCTTAAAGTAATAAAAGTAGCAGTATAGTTACTTGAAAATAACTACTATTGTTAGTGATGCTTTTATTTGGATAAAATCTATAAAGTTATGTAATTTGTTAAATACTTATTAAGATATGGGGATAGGGTTGCTTCAATTTTAATTATCCTAAAATATTCATAATTTATTAAATTTATAATTATTATTTATTAAACTTATGTGTTGGCCATCTCATCAGAGACCACTCTCCTTCTGCTTATTTCTATTCACAATTACACGGTTTGAACGGTAGTTGTTGATGATTCATTTAATCATTTTTGACTCTTTGTATCCCAATGGATACAATTTTGCTGGGATTTTATCTCAGAAAGTGCTTCTTGTAATAGTGATGACCTTGTTCTTGTGTCATCAATGATAGTATCAAACCACCTCTTCTGCCAGACTCTTTTTTTCAATTGCCTTTGATTTTCAGCGTCTTCTCAAGTGACTTTTACTTCTACCTTATATATCCAAAATATCTAAATAATATATGTAATCTATATTATTAGTGTTTCCAGCAAGCAGTCTGATTTTATCTAGTTCATCTAATTCTGAATTATTTGCTGTTTGTTTTTCCTCAGATACAAGGTACTTTCAAGAGTTTTCCTCAACACCACAGTTGAAATACATCTTTTTTGGGCTCGACTTTTCCGATAGACCAGGCTTTAATCAGTATCAATCAACAAATAACTAGATTTTTTTTTCTTTTCATGGCCATAATATGCCTGTGAATTTTTGAGCCTAATAAGATAACGGTCAGTTCTATGTCAATATCTCTAGTTATGTGCACTGGTTGGTATAACCTTTTCACATGATTCCTGATTTTTAATACTAAACTGCATTAATTTTGAAATTGCTGTTGATTTTCAACAGATTATTTTAAGTCTTTCTTAATTCCAGCCATCACATAGCATTGTCAACATATATGAGGTTGTTCATATTTCTCCCAGTAATTTTAATTTCAGTTGCTATTTCTTCTAGTCTGGCATTTCCAATGCTATATTCATGGTTTTCTAGTGAAAGGTCACAAAAGAATTTTGCTGACATCTAAAAATTCCACAATCCTGAATATGCTCTTTAAAATGAAATGCTACATTCTGCATGCAAGTTAAATAAACAAGGTGACAATATAAACCTTGGTATGCTGTTTTCCAATATTCTGCTCTGCTTTGAATATTATGCAAATTCTTCCATAGACTGCATAAAAATTCCAGTGTTTTTGTTGCCTTTTGCTTTCCATCTCCCTTTGGCTACTTTCATTATGTCTATAAACAGACTTACCTTTTCTGACCTTTTGCATTTTGAGATACTTTCATTTGTTTCATCTTTATCACTAATTTAATTCAAATTCTATGCATAATCATACATGAAATTATTAAGGTATCTTTGGGGTTTGGTTCTTTAACTTTTATTTTCAGTTAAATTATAATTTTACATGAAGTAATTTGAGATATGAGCTTCAGTGAGAGTAGGTCTTGTTTTTGCTGATTCTCTCCAGCTTTTTAACCAAATGGTACCATGTATTGTTGAAATAAGTTCTTGGCAGCTCCCTAATAGTATGTCTCCTGCTTTATCTTGTATGCCAAAGCCATTATTTCCCATTATTCCAGTTGCTATTTTATTTCTAATTTAGCATTCCACTCTCCTATATGACATCTTCCTCTTTTAGTCTGATGTTAGCAAAATGCTGCATATTACCATAGAACCCTTCCATTTCTTCTCTACCTCTTGTTTGAAACATAGATTTGGATCATTGCAGTTGATTTGCCTTGGACTCAAATTGATATCCTGTCATTTTGTTATGTCCGAATACTACCTTTGTTATCTTTTGTTGATTTTCACTACTCCATTTGTTCTATGATGTTCAATAAAAGATCTAACGTCCTTCTGAGATGAAGTGACCCAGTTTAGTTCAGTTCACTGATTTCCAGAATGTCAGTATTATATCTAGATACTATATTTCTGAATCTTCCAGTTTCATTTTGGCATTGTCCTGATTATAAATGTCTATTTGGTTTCCTTGACAGAATGTTGGAATGGATTATCATTTCCTTTAACAGAAGATCATATTTATATGTCCCTATATTTGCCTTAACCGTATATGTATGTATATTCCCCTCACTATAACCATTTTATGCAAATAAAAATCCTTGAAGAATAATCTATGCTAAAGTATTTTTAAGATTGGTTTTTATCTTCCTTCAAAGTTGAATTCATACTTATTATGAGTAGTTGTTTCCAGATTGAAAAAAGAATGCTGAATATTACAGATGAAGGACTTGGATATCCTTTCATTCTGTTACTCGGTATTTACATGGATTAAAATCACAATGCAGTACTCATTGAAATGTGAAGAAAACATCTTTGTCTCCTGATTTACTCAAAGTGTGCTTACTTTGCACACTATGATATTTTTAAAAATTCTGGCTTTGCATGTTATAGAAATCCAAATTATAATGTTTAACTCACAATGATTAATTATAATGTGCAAATCCAGTTCAGGTGAATAAAATGATAGCAATTAAATAGCGAGCTTCTAAATATTTCCATAAAAATAGACAGTGTATTGTTTGCCATCTTTCTAGTAAGATGCTTCTGTGGACCAGAGCTTCTAATAAATGAATGGTTGTGTGTGTATCAGGAGTTATGTATCCTACATAAAATGTGTTTTTGAAAAGTTGTATGGCTAGTCATGGGGAAAATACAGTAGTGGTAGATAGTCTTTCTCTTCCTCTCTTCTTCCAGTGTTCTCTTACATTTTGCCCGAGAGGCTGAAAGCTACTCTTTAAGCCATAAACCTAGCTATATGTTACATTTTGCAGTAGAGTCAAATAATAAATTTAATATTCCATTTTAAAATAGGACACTTTGATTGTTTGGTCAGAAGCAGAAAATTATGATTTAGCTCTGAGTTTTCAAGAAAAAGCTGGCTGTGATGAGATCTGGGAAAAAATTTGCCAGGTAAGGATTACATTTAAAGTTCTTAATGGTTTTTTTATTTAGATTTGACTCTTCATAAAACTTTGTGGTTGAAATAATATTCTAGCGACCTATTTAATTGTACGGTATCTTAATTTTTATGGTACGAATTACAAAAAATATTTTCTAGTTTAGCTGTTGTGTGATTTTTTTTAGTGGCATTATTTAAAATACCATTTCAAGACAGCTTTACATTTATACTTCTACAATGAAATTATTTTGAGGTTTGCAGTGACTGTGATTCTGCTATATAACATCAGTTACATATACTACCATTAACTTACACCATTGATATTGCTCAGAAAAGGTGGATAGCTGTGATGGTCTACAGAGATACCCTTCCTTCCATCCTCCCTCCCTCCCTCGTCCTTCATCATCTGGTATGATAGAGCAACCTAAATTTGGTGTGCAGACCATCTGTTCCATTTCACTGACAGTTCACAGAATGTCAGAACTGTATTAACATATATGATTTAGATATTTGGTAATAACATTGAGTTTCATACTTCTTTTTTCTTGCCTTTCAAAATTTTTAATATGTGTCAGAATAAGTCAATAATTATTGATGTTTTTGATTTTAGGTTCAAGGGAAGGACCCTTCTGTAGAAGTTACACAGGATCTCATTGATGAATCAGAAGAAGAACGCTTTGAGGAAATGCCTGAAACTAGTCATTTGATTGATCTCCCTCCTTGTGAACTCAACAAACTCGAAGAAATCGCAGACCTAGTTACCTCAGTTCTCTCATCACCCATTCGTAGAGAAAAATTAGCCTTAGCACTGGAGAATGAAGGCTATATTAAAAAATTATTACAGCTTTTCCAACTTTGTGAGAACCTAGAAAATACTGAAGGCTTGCATCATTTGTATGAAATTATTAGAGGAATTTTATTCCTCAATAAAGCAACTCTTTTTGAGGTGATGTTCTCAGATGAGTGCATTATGGATGTTGTGGGATGCCTTGAATATGACCCTGCATTAGCTCAACCAAAAAGGCATAGGGAATTTTTGACCAAAACCGCAAAATTTAAAGAGGTTATACCCATAACAGACTCTGAACTTAGGCAAAAGATTCATCAGACTTACAGGGTACAATACATTCAGGACATCATCTTGCCAACACCATCTGTTTTTGAAGAGAATTTCCTTTCTACCCTTACTTCATTCATTTTCTTTAACAAAGTCGAGATTGTCAGTATGCTGCAGGTAAGTGAATTCAAAAGTCTAAAAGAATTGCATTTTGAAAATTCTAAGTATAATTATGATACGAATCATAAAGCTTTTTAGTATGCTGCTGTTATTTACATATGCTCATTTACTAGTACTAATAAATTATTTTTCACTATCTACTCAGCATAATTTAGCTGTATTACTTGTGTACTCATTGATGTATATTTCATAGGCTTTGCATGAACACAGTAAATAGACTACACATAAGATAGACTACACATAAATTCTTATAAATGCTATGAGATGTACACAGTTTTCTGACAGTTCTTTTATATTAGCATTGATACTAGCTTTTAAGCAGTTACGTTAAACATGGAACTGAAAGTAAAATGCTATAATCACAGATGTTTATACTATTTTTCCCCTGCCGTCTATTAACAGCAATATGTGAGCAGTAAACATTTTCTGTTGGCTGCATGGAAAGGATGCTACTTTTTAATTTTGTTGAAAGTTATTTATTTGAAAATCAGTCATGTACCAGTCATAAGGTTCCAGAGATGAATCAAAAATATTAAAACATACAGTAATTTCTACTGGTATACTGTAACCATAAAAATTCTGAATAAAAATCCTTTAAAATAAAAGGAAAATAATATAAAATCTCCTGGCTGTTGCCTTGTTCGTTACAAATTATATTCATAAACATTGATATTGAGTTAAGAAAAAAATACAGAACTGAGATAAAATCAGACAAGGGAGGTAGGAATATAGAAAACTTCCTGACAAGTTACTTTGTCCATATAGCTCAATCTTACATAGCCTAACTGGCAACAACAAAGATTTTAGTGATCTCCTTTATTTCTACACTAAGATCTTTTTATCTTCATTGATGATACACAGGTTGGGCTCTGTGTCTCTCTGCATATAGAGAATGTATATACCACTGATCTGTCCATCTTTTCCTGATAGTATAAACATCTTAATTCTATCAGTCTATAATTGACATAATTTATTTAAAATTCAGCATCTCAAGAACTGTATGTATGCAAAATACATCTAATCTGTTATTGGGCTTCACTTTTATTTCAGTTGTACTGTTGACAGTAAATATATTTGGAAAAAAAGCTCACTTCAGTTATGGTAGTAGTAACAAATATAGACCCTATATATTTGCTAGTTGTTGTTTCTTATTTTGATGAACCTGATGAAGCAGATTAGGATGACAATATTTTGTTGTCTGTATTTATTGTCACTGTTTGCCTCCTAAATGGCATCACAGGTACAAATCTAGATGATAATGCTGAATTATATTTACATTGGTGTAGTTCTAAAATGATGTGTTGTGATGGTAGCAGTGCCAAAGTTTAGCTACTTCCATAGCTATTGGCTGTATTTTATTCAGTTAAATTCTGCATAAAATTTGTCAGAGATAGTGGGTAGAAATTCCACTCCCACTTCCTTAAACAATAGCTTAAATTCAATTCAGTGTGAAATATTTTGGTCCAATTAAATCAAGCAGGTTCACTGAAAAGGAAGAAGTGGACTAAATCTTAAGACTGCTCAGATATGTGTTGTGATTGATTGATTAAGTAAACAATTATATGATCTAGTACATTGTTAAGCGTTTTCTGGAATTGTTTGCCTGATATTTTTTTATTTATTTAAAGTATTTTTTACCATAGCATTCAGCAAAAAAACACTTAGATCTGCTAGCCTGATATAGTAAATACAAGTTAATCCTTGTCCATAGGCTTACAGTCAGAAAAAGACAACATAAAATGAAAAATGGAGAGAGGTGGGAAGAGGGGGAAAAATAAACTTCTGGCATTTTAAAATAAACAGTAACTCTTATAAAAACCAGTTGGAAAAGAGCTGAGGAAATAAGAAGTTGAACTGAGTTATTATTGTAAGTATCCTCAGTCTGATTATAATATTCCATTATATGCTTTTACTTTTTCTCAGGTCTTTCGTTTCCTTTGTGCATGTATGCATGCTCAACATGTCATAGTGGGTGATTAAAAGAAGAAGCTGAGTTGAAGCTAAATTGGTGAAGGTTTAAGTAGGAATTAAGAAACTTGCTTTGTACCAAGTGAAATCACGCATTTACCTAGCTCAGTATCATCTGCATTAATGACTCTTGAGTTTCAGATAGAAAATTTTCCAAAATAGCATAGGAATTGAACGTGGATATTTTGTATGCAAAACTTATGTTACATAATTAGAACTTTCAAAGAACTTTTAGAGAATGAAGTTCTGCATTTGGCCTTTGAATGAAGTTCTTGATGCCTCGCTCCAAAAGAGTATAAAGATTAGGAGAAAAAAATCATTTCAGTGTTGTGAAATTAGTTAAATGCTATAATTATTCAAAATGGATTTAATATTTTCACATCAGTTACAGCAAAATGGCAATTTTACAACTCTGGGGATTCATTGAAGAGTTCAAGAGACAAAATGCAACCTGAGATTTCAGATTGGGGTGATTGTTAAACATTGTAACATGAAGAGTTAAAATCACTAGAAAGTATTTGTAGTTATTATTTCTTCTATATCAACATATGACTGTCCTACTTCATAGTAAATATAGTGATGAAACAAATACTGCTTTTTAAAAAATCTTTCATCATTCTATTATAATTCTTGGACTAGCTTACTTTAAGTATATGATAGTCAGTAAATAAATTGTAGTTAATTGAGTACAAAGTCACATCAAAATAAATTGGACTACAACATTTTAGTCTGAATTCTGAGCATGATAAAACATAACTTTAAAAATATTTCGCTTGCTTGATTTTCAGATCATTTGGTCTTTCTATATTAAGCTGTAGTGACAATGTTTTGTCAAGTTTCTCTTCAACAAGCTATTGATGTTATTATGTCATTCAGTTTGGGTCTTCAGTAGCTGTTTTACCTCTAATAGTTATTTTTGTTTTAGTTAAAGCATTCTGTTGAAGAATCACAATGCCATTTGTGCTGAATTGGCTTTTTCAGGGTGTGACATACCGCTCTTAGATAATGTTTTAATGAAGTTTTAGATTTGCAGATATTTAATATTGTGTTCTTGATTTCTAAGGTTTGGTTTTAATGATAACTAATTGTGATAAACTTCTGAGTATGTGATAAATGTATTGTAAATGATAGAATACAATACAATACAATACAATACTTTATTGGCCAAGTGTGATTGGTCATACAAGGAATTTGTCTTGGTGTAAATACTCTCAGTATATATAAAGAAAGGGTATATTTGTTAAGAATCAAGAATCATAACGTACAACACATAATGATAGTCATAAGGTACAATGATATAGGCTAGACAATCTTTTAATGTTACAATACTGCCCTACCTAGTGTTCTTTCCTTTCCACCCCCTCACATTTTCAAAGAGCATGACCCACGTAGGATAAATTTTTATACTTGTCAACAGCTATGTTGTGGAAACAGTCTCCTTTATTTCTGGCCATGTTACCATTACTGCAACAGTACAAAATTGTGTATTTTGAGTTTTGTTACTGCCAGCTCTACAAGTCTGCTTCAGAAAGAAAAAAAAAAGTTGGATGAATCTTTGTGTTAACTGGGAGTTTGAACAATATTGATGTGGTAATAAACTATATGCAGTATGCATAGCTAGGACCTTAAAACAAAGCATTCAACAATTTGTAGAGAAAGGTGTAGTACATTGGCCCTTATATTGTATATAAGTAAATAGTCATTCAGAAGCAGGAGGATTCTTGAAGATGTTTCAGTTCAAATGTCAATTGTGGTAATCCAGATCCAAACCAAATCCTGGACAGTAATAAAATGAAAATGGTTTTCATGAAGCAGTTCCATCTTGAATTTAGCAACTAAGGAGATCTAACTTCTACCAGTCTCTTCCTTCCTAAGTTAAAATATTTTCCTTTTCTGCTGAAATGATGAAATTAAAGCTCATTTTGTTGTGATTATTGCAAAACTTTGGTGGCCTGGTGGGGGATAGATAGTTTTTCTCAATTTCCAGCACATCTAAAACTTATTTTATTAAAAAATATTTTTTTATTAAAAAATATTTTATTTAAAAAATATTAAAGTAAAAAATGTAATAACCAAAATATTTTAAGGTTACATTTTGCTTCTTAGTAACAAGGCAACATAGCTTTTTAAAAGCATGATATGTAGTTAAAATAGAAATAATCTATTAATGTGATATGATATTATGGTAAAGTTATAGAGAGGGTACATTTTGTCTTTTTATGGTACAGTATTAACTAGTCTATAGAAACTCTGACACATACAAAACAACTTCACACACAAACTACTGTTAATTATATTAACTGTGTAGCCAAGAAGCAATAAAGAGAACAGACTGTACCTTCAGAATTCCTTTTCTAAAAATATCAGTTTGAGTTATGCAGTGTTCTTCAAAATGTGGGGGGGCTACAATAATTATCCATTGTGGCAACTAGTTAGAACTTCTAGGTTAGATATTCTGGTAGAAAGATGTGTCATGAGTATGAGGTTTTTGACACATGTTAACTCTTAATTGGAGAGGGAATATTTAGAAATGCAGCCTACTGATTGCAGTAGTCATGGCTGTTTTGCATGACACATTTCTCAGGGGTCAACAAGACAGTAAGTAATTTGCAAGCTTATGGTTGAAGCAGGAAGGTTGAGAAATAGGGACATTTGGGAAATGTTATTGTGGGAAGAAGGAAATAGTGACTTTTTTTGTTGTTGCTATCTTCCTCAGTTCCAAAGTATATTTCACCCATACCTATTTGGCAAGATTTTATTGATTTTGTGCTTACAACAGTAGCATAGCCACCATAAATGTGGAGATGGGCATGTTTGATATACCAGAAAAAAATTCATTTGTTCATATTTACCTAATTAAAATGTTAATTAAAAGTAATCATGTCCTTGATAGACAGCTTGTGATTATTTGAACTGTGCATAATACTTTTTTTTTTAAATCTTGGTATAGTTTTACATGCTAAACTCCCAATACAGGTTAAATTTACTGCTAGAACTATCAAGGAATTTAATACAAATTACTATTATTTCTTGATATTCTATACTTTTGAGACAAGGTAAATCAATTGTGATATACTTAAGATCAGCAAAATACTGTTGAGTCTGCATTTGCCTTTGAAATTACAGGCCTTAAGAAACTGCTGTATCCATGTCCACATTTTTTCTGGATTATTTTGTACAGTTCCCAGATGACGGGGCATTTGTATCATGTTTGAATGCTGTGTTCCAAAAAGAGGAAATTTAAAGTGTTTGAGCTCTTGGTTAAGAGCCTTGCTGCATCTTTTTTGCTTGCTTCAATGTTCTTATTTTAATCCTTAACCAAGGATTATATAAATCTGAACTGAATATTCAAAATACCCTTAAATTATATAACTTGCTCATTGAGTCATTTCACCCAACTCATGATGCTTCCAGTAATTCCTGTAATTTTCTACTAGTTTGTTGAGTAGTATGTGGAAATTATAGATCAATACAAGAAAAGAGAACAGCTTTTTAGATTAATGGTTCAGTTAGGCTTTGGCTTCCAATCCTATCAGTTTTCCTGAATTCCAATTTGAATTTGGGAACAAATAAGAATTACAAGAAGAGAACCTGTTTTAGAACCAAAAGACAATGTGGTAACAGTATAAGAACTTTTCCATCATTTCCCCTCCTTCAATTTCTGAAGCACACAATTTTAGGGTTAGAGAAGTTACAATAGCAATTCTTACCTATCTGTTTAAAATAGTTCAAGCTTATTCAAAAATCAGAATGGATCTCCTTATAACCACATCACTGTTGCCTGGTTCCATCATTGAAATCTGAAACAGGGAGGTAACTTTACATTCTTAAGTACTTCAGGCAGTTTTGATTCCTGCCATTCTAGTTATTTAACTAGGAATAGTAATAGATAGGTGTTAATGATGTGAATTTCAGTAGGTTGTGGCTATTTGAAAATAATCTTAAAATAACTACAATACTTGTACCATTTTAGAGTAAGCTGATCTTCATGATTGAGAGAATTACTTATGGTTAATTACAATATTATACACATGCAATGTTATTTTGCATCAAATGAGACTGAAAAGAAAATATTGTAAAAATATAGTCAAAATAAAACAAAATGTATAACTTTAGTCGCATGCAAAATAAACTAATTGGAGAAAAAATCTTATTTTACATTCTAAGTCTTAAAATAATGAGTTTTGTGTTAAAATTATACATTACAATATTCTGCAGGAAGATGAAAAGTTTTTATCTGAAGTTTTTGCACAGCTAACTGACGAAGCTACTGATGATGACAAAAGACGTGAACTGGTATGTTCATTTGTAGATTTAATTCTGAAATTCTACTGATTGCTCCTCCATGTGTGTGGAAAGATTATACTTATGACTGCTTTATTTGTATTTATTACATTTTAAAATTACCCATCTCCCTCAGAGAGGGACTCTGTATGAGTGCCTATGTCATGACATGATATCCAGGACTTCACTTCTACTTTGGTTTAGTTTCATTGTTTTGGGGCTGATTTACAGAAAGGTGAGGTCGACAAATAGATTGCTCTGGAGCTTTGTCAGGATTTTTTAATTCAAAATCTTGGAATAAGTAGGCCTTGTGATTCAAAACACATTAAAAGCATAAGAAACTTTTACTGAATAATAGTTCAATAGTTTCAAATACCAATTGGGTCTAAAAACAATATTCTGATGTGTTTTGGGTAAGAAATAATGAAAAAAGAGGCAATATATTTCACTAAATTAGTACTTCTACCTATATTTCCTAAAAAAAAGTATGCTCTTTTTTGCTGAGTATGTGCAATACAATATAGGTTCTGTGCTCATTTAAACTATCAGTGATGTACTTTTTTCCTTATATAAATCTTTTCTTTTACTTGGTGCAGGTTAATTTTTTCAAAGAGTTCTGTGCATTTTCTCAGACGTTACAGCCTCAGAACAGAGACACCTTTTTCAAAACATTGGCAAAATTAGGAATTCTTCCTGCCCTTGAAATAGTAATGGTAAGTTGAATTCCAGGCAAGGCATGTTGTAAGTTTGCTTATAAGAATATCACTCTCCAGTGCATACTTATCATTTGAGATAGTACAGTTCAGAGTTACTCTGCATATTTTCATATTATATACTCTGCATATTTATTTGTATATTATATACACTGCATATTCTGCATAAATGTTGAGCCTAGGATGAAAGGGATGAAAAATGTAATGATGTTGAAAGTTTAATTTTGGTGCCTTTTAAAACCTTTCATGGTTTTAATATATGCACTGTGATTATGCTTGTTTTCATTGATGGTTTAATTTTATTTATTTATTGAATTCATTTGCCATCCATCCCATAGAAACGATCCTGGGCATTTGTTGTTTGGAAGCTTCCAAGAGTTTAACATAAGATAGATGGCTATATAATGTACAAATACATAAATATTTACATACTAATTTAAACATCCAGCAGACATTTGAACCTTGACTCTCTTCTGTAATAATTAAAATGTATCTAATATGGAGTGTATGTGTGGATATGCACATCAAATTTGGGGGGACATGTTTGAAATGCCAGCCTAATGAGTCAGATCAGATCAAGAAACTGACTCCATAGAAAGTGGTATAAACTATATTTTATTGTATTTTATTGTAGTAAAGAATCTTGTGTGAAGTTGCTTCTGTTTTACCTTTTCTCCCTTTGATAACCCCAATCAAGGAGGAGCCAACATGAATCTCTTCCTAAAAATATTTTCTTTCCCAGGGCTAAAAGCATGCTTCTTCTCTTGTTTCGGAGTCATGTTGAGTTATTGTCATAAGATATTCTGGGAGATATTTTTTGCAGGACAGTTCACCATTGCACCATTCACCAACCCTCTAATTCATTATATATGAATTATATAAAACCAGACACATTGTTAGAAGCCAAAATCACAAAACTAAATCTGATTTATTTTGGCCATGTCATGCATGCAAATAGAAGTCAGTGATGCTAGGAATGGTTAGTGGAACAAGAAGAGGCAAGCAAAGAACATACTGGCTTGATAACATCAAATCTGATAAAAAGATGAACATCCAACAACTAAAAAAGTTGTGCTTGACAGGGTAGCATAGAGAGCACTTGCCTATAAAGTCCGCAAGAGTCAGACTTGATGGAATTGTTAAAATAACTGTTTCTATTAACAGTTTCTAAGTATTCCATACAGGGCCATTTCTATGGCTCTTTACATATATAAAATAAATTATATGTGATAAATATTTTATTTGTTCCGTAAATAATTTTCAGTAATAATTATAAATTGAATAGCAAAACAAGCTCAACTTTATGCCAGATAAGGAATTTCAGGTGAGTAGAGCAAGTTATAACCACTAGTTTTATGGAAACCTTAGATTCAAGGTGATGTGGCATATATTTATATAAGTTTTATAGCAGGGATAAAGGACCCCCAGTCTGTCAATCCAATCTGATTGCCTGACAATATCTTGAATTAGTTCTTTCTCTTCCCAGTATTTAAGGTCTTCATTTCATTTGAATTTTCTATAAAGTTAATGCTCTGTTAGAAATGCTCCATTTTAACTAACTGATCTGATTTTGATTTCAGGGTATGGATGATTTACAAGTTAGATCTGCTGCTACAGACATATTTTCTTATCTGGTAGAATTCAGTCCATCTATGGTTCGGGAATTTGTAATGCAAGAAGCACAGCAGAGTGATGATGTAAGAACCATGCAGCTTTCTTACAATTATACAATTATTACAATTTCTTACAATATTATACCCATAAGTAAAGATAGTGGCCATATCTAGAATCAAAGTTCTTGTTCTGTCAAAACAAAGCATTTATTCCCTATGTAATCTTGTTTTTCCAACTCCTAAAAACATGGATTCGTTGTCTCAACAATACATTTAAAGAATAACTTAATAATTGTGCTTCACTAGTTAATTAATATTGCCTCAAACAGTATTGCCTGATAGTAAGGTTGGTGCCCAATTGCTCGCTCTTAGCATAACAGCCATTCTTCACTTTTGCCTCCTAAGTTTATTGTCACTTTTCTGTCTTGTTGGGATTCTTCTTTGGGAAATCAGATGCAAAATATGGATTAGAGGGCTTAATAGTTAATTTCACCTCCTTGATTTACTAATATGCAGGCATGAAATGGAAATGTGGAGCCCATTAAATAGTTGTATATACATTTAGAATGCATTTGCCTGTGTTTTTGTAATAATTTTTCAGTGTTTTATCTGTATTTTAATGGTTTTAATTATTTTGTTTGGTTATATGTTTTTTTAATGGTGTGTGCTGCTAACATTGTTCTGAATAATCATTGTTCTGAATAATAAAAAGGCCCTTCCTAACTTCATGTTATTATCATGTTACTATACTATCATTATCATCCCAATTGGGTGCTGTGTAAGTCTTCATGCAGAGTTTGGTAATGAGAGATTAGATGGAAAGAAACATAGAGGTCCTATTTGCCGATAATCAGTTAGACTTTCCAAAAATATTGCTTCTGATGGTGGTTCTTTGCACGGTGAAGTTCACCCTGAAGATCAGGTCCAATTCATGGGGATCCTCCTGAATCCATCGCGACTGTTAGAGCTTTAAGTGGATGCCTTAGCCAGGAGGACCTTTGCCCATTTTCAGTTCATCAGTAATATATCCTAAAATACAGTGACGATTACCATGCAATTTGACTGCTGCAATGTGCTCTTTGTAGAACTTCATTTTAAGACTGTGGAAACGTCAGTTGGCACAAAATGCACCACCATGCTACCAGCAGGTCAAATCTACTATTGCAGAATAATACTATTTTGTGGTCACTTCATTGGTTGCTAGTAGGCTTCCTGGCCAATTCAAATTGTTGATTATTATCAATTATACCAATTACAATTGCAATTACATTTGTAATTACAATTGTATGGAAATGAATCAAACCAAACATGATTCTATTCATCCTGTATAGTCCAAAAAGAGGGTGTCCTCTGGATCTTGTCCCTACAAAAATATGAGGGTATGAGCGACAAGTCTGACTTCTCTGTGAATATCCCTGTGTTATGGAAAATGCAACTTCCAGTAGTCATGTGACTGTATTTTGGGTGCTCAACCTTCAATGATCAACCTTCATTTATGGCTGTTTGTGGGATCCCAGTCATGTGACTATGATTTACAACATTTTACTGGAAACTGGTGTTTATTTCCAGTTTCTAACAAAAGAAAATGACCCACAGTAAATGATAGGTTTGCTTAACAACTGCAGTGTTCACAATAACTACCACAAAAAAAGATCGTAAAAATTGAGTACAGTCACATAATAGCCCACATAACAATCATTATATAGTAATTTACAACTATAATTGTAGACTCAATTACAGTCATAAGTCGAGACCTATTTGTAGGTATCAGCATATAGTGTTCATTTCACTACAAGGTTATTTCAACACAAAATTTCCCTCAAAAACCCCTGTAATAAATAGATAACAAATTGTTATCTTTAGGCAGAATATGGGTGCAAAATATTTGAGAGCTATGAAGTTTTAATATTGTTGATTTTTTGAAAGCAAGACATAACTTGTTTTTGGTTTGTTGCAGGATATCCTCCTCATAAATGTAGTCATTGAGCAAATGATTTGTGACACTGATCCTGAACTTGGGGGTGCTGTTCAATTAATGGGCCTCTTGCGTACTCTAATTGATCCTGAGAACATGTTGGCCACAGCTAATGTAAGAAAATGGAAAGGGGTAAAGAAACTTTACTGTCTAAAAAAACACATTTAATAAAAACTTAAAAAGCGTACTTGTTAACTTTTGAAAAACTGCTTAGAATATTTTACATTTTGAGCAAATATTTTTGAAATGTTTTTTCTCCGTAGCTTTATTTTTCAAAATGGTCCACATGATATACTGCCAATCTATATTATTGCCAGTATACAAATATTTCGGAAGTTTGATTCTTAGGTTTACAGACCAGTTATTTCTTTGATTAAAAGTCATGTTTGGGTGATGCAACTCTTCCACAATAGTGTCTCCCATCATGAGCCAAAAAGATAGAACGTTATATCTGTGAGCACGGATTTTGTCATTGCCTATAGACCAGGATGCTACATAATCTGGTCTGTAAATATTTTTAAATATGTGCAGTGTTTACAGTAGAAACAGTTGGGGATTTTAATGTAAAAGGCCCCAATTCTACCCATTTTAGTAGTCCTTTGAGCAAGCTAAACTGTGAGGTATAATTGGATAAAAGGTACCAATGAGATCCATATACAAATAGGAATTTGAAGATGGATTTCCCCAGATCTAGTCCAAAATTTGAATTACTATGTGACATTTACCATCACTATATAGTAATACATTGAAAAGCTAAGGAATAAATAAGTTAATTTTTAACAGTTTCGCTGATATTTATTTTTACACAAGTTGACAATCAGTTATGCAGCAGGTTCTTCTTTACTTCTGTTCTGTAGTTCACATATGCTCTGAAATTTATGTAAAGGATTTCCTAAAGTTATGGAAGTGGGGTGCATAGTAAATCAGTTTTGCAGTAATACTGGCAATTTATTTTGTGAATTTCTGCCATTATTATGGTTTGCCACGTAGTCAGTCAGATGTTTAGAATGAGTTTGATATTTTTAAGTACCTTTAGGGACCTGGAATAGGCTGGTGTTCAGTGATGTTAAATATAATATCAAACATGCAAGCTGTTCCAAGTAAAGTTGCAATTGACTAATGGTGATTTTATCAATGTCAATGATATTCAAGGGGTGCTCCAGATTTCACTCAAGATGCCTATCGTTTTTGCTTTCTTTGCCACAAACAGTCTACTTCTGTTAGCAGGTTTTTGTACAGGTAGTCCTTGGCTTATGACTGCAATTGAGCCCAAAAGTTCTGTTGCTAAGTTGAGATATTTGTAAAGTAAGTTTTGCCTCATTTACAGCCTTTCTTGCCACAGTTGTTAAGTGACTCACTGCAGTTGTGGCTTCCCAGTTGATTTTGCTTGTTAGAAGGTTACAAAAGGTGATTTTTGTAATGACCCAGAGACATTGCAACTGTCATAAATTTGAGTCAGTTGTCAAGCATCTGAATTTTGATTATACAATGATGGGGATGCTGCAGTAGTCATAAGTGTGAAAAATTGCAATAAGTCACTTTTTTCAGTGCTGTTGTAACTTCGAATGGTCACTAAATGAACAATTGTAAGTCAAGGACTACCTGTACTTTGTGATTTTCTCCAGTTCTTCTATTCTGCTGTCTCCAGGTACTGCAATGTCCAGACTTTTTTATCTTTCTTGTCGATAGTCTGAGGTATTATGTGTCAGATGTTTGTGTGTTTGAATTCTAAACCGGAGCACAACTTCTCCATTTTCTATTATTTTGTCTATTTGCGCTCCCATCAATTCTTGCTTGCTGTCAAATGGTACTTCTTACAGATATTCCAGTGCATCATTGTGGTTACATTATCATGATGTTATCTATAGTCAGCCTGTACGACCTTCTTGATGATCCACTGTTTCTTTAACTTCTTTGCAGAGGCAGTATTTTATGTCTGTTGCTTACTATTACTATTATTATTATTATTATTATTAATAATAATAATAATAATAATAATAATAATAANATTATTATTATTATTATTATTAATAATAATAATAATAATTTTTAATCCTTTGCATTATGACATTTACAAGATAACTTGCAACCTGTTTTAAAGTAGATGATAACAGTGTTAAAGAGTAAGTTAGATAAACAAATGAATTTATCAAAAACCACAATGTAAGAACCTGAAATGTTTTTTTTTAATTGTACCAGAAGAATTAATAATTTTTGCATAAAAATGAAGTAACTGAAGTGGTAGAGCAGAAAACAGACTATCTCAACTCAGAAACTGATAAGTGATACTTAGATTGCTATTAGATGTTGAGTAAAATGACTGATTCTGTTTGTGAGCTTCATAACTTCAAATATTTTTATATTTGGTTAATATGTTTCATATTTATGTTCCAGAAAACCGAGAAAAGTGAATTTCTAAATTTTTTCTACAATCATTGCATGCATGTCCTCACTGCTCCACTTTTAGCAAATACATCAGAAGATAAAACTGACAAAGGTAAAATTATTTCTTGCTCTCCTTTGTTATTCTTATTCAGAACTATGCTTGCTTAGCTTAGTTAGTAACAGAACCATATATTATGAACTTTGAATTGAATGAAACATGTATCAAAACTAAATGTGACAGAGAGAAACCTACAGTCCATCAGCCAGAATGCTTAAGAACTTAACATCCAGCCAGCCTGTCCCTCAGAACTCTATTTCTTGTTTCAATTGTGCATATGAAAGAAGATAGAAACAATTATTTTTTTTCTTTTTATAACAATGTTATTCGAGATTAAAATTGAAAATAATAAAACTAATACAAACTAATAAAAGAATAAAAAGTAAAGAAAAGGAGAAAAGATAGAAAAAGTAAAAATATTGAAAAAATATTTGAAAAAAGTTGAAAAAAGAAATAGAGACTTCTCCTTTATTACAACTATAAACAAATTTAATATCACCTCTTAAAATACAAGTGAACTCTTCTTCCCATTTCTTATCCATAAACCCATAAAAACTTATCATTTCAGTTGTGATGTCAGGATAAATCTATTAAGGGATATCAAATATAGCGATGTATCTATTTTAAGCTTGATTAAATAAACCAACTTTATATTTCTTTATTTATAACAATCTTGATCTTTACTCCATTCAAATAAGGTCCTGTAACTTCATTTATTTTCATTTGTTATAGATAAAATAGATAATTTTCCTGTATTTCTGTCTTCTCGCAAAAATTTTTTTCAAGCTTTAACAAGCCTCTTTTGTAAATCCAATACTGGAAAATTATCAAATTGTGGTTATGAATCCAGGCTGCCTATAAAGTTGTATGTTTCTAACTTTTTTATTGTTTTATATTTGTATTTTTAAGCTGCCAAGTCTATGAGAGTGGCAGCTATGATAAATTTGAACAGTAACAACAACATACAGTATAAAAAAGTTTTTTAAAATTCAATAACCGCCAGGTGTGAAAGACTAGGACCATACATGAAGTTCCAGCTAAACAGATTTATTGCTTATGCCTATGCACAGGAATATTCTCAACTAACAATTAGCACCTGCTAGAAGTTCATGGTGGGTTGGACTTCGTACATTTGTGGCTACATAGGGATTCTTAGCTGATCCCTCCTTGATCCTGACCCCAGGCTCTGCCATTCCTTCTCCTACAATAACATCTTTATTGAGTTGTATTGCACATATGCTGATTACAGACAACCTCCTTGCTATTTTATGTGAGGTTGTATTGAAATTCCAGGTAAAATTGAGTGGATTATTATATTGTAAGTTCTGTGATAAATAAATGATAAAAGATAAATGAGTATCTTCTGATATGTTTGGAAATTTAAAGTTTCTAGCCTTGGCAGTAGCAAGATGGCCCAAAGATGAAAGAGTTCTGAATTCCCACAGTGAAGGAATGGATTGTGAAAATGTCATAAATGTCAGATATTGTAAAATTGACTTATTTCACCAGGGAGAAAGAATGTCCTTTTTTAAAAAGAAACCTTACACAAACTTTTCACTCAGACAGGGGAAAAAAACATAAAATGGTGATTTGTGGATTTAATGATTGAAAAAGATGAAAATTAAACAAGGGGCTGCGGGAATTTTTCAAATTATTAAGAATGAAGGTTAACAATGGGTTTATTAATATCTGATAAAAAAGTCATCTACTGGACATCTACTTTGGTTTCTTTAGCTTTTTCTTTTATTTGTCTTTGCATCATTTTTTTCCCTTCTCTTTTTTCTTTAGTAGATTTGTTTCTTACATATAAAGGAAATCTAACTAAAAAGAAAATTGCCCAGCCCTGAAATGAGTTATATTTCTTATCTAAAATATTTTTTCTGTTCCATAGATACTAAGTAGGGAACTTACACATTTCCTTTTTTTTTTAAGATGCTGTGGCTGCAAACAAAAATAATACCATTTGTCCAGGTAGGTGAAAATCATTGTGTATGTAGTCTTTATATTATTTAAATGACATGCAAGATTATGTCCTAAATTTTAGATTAATATATTCTGTTTCTCCTTGTTTGGGAAGGAAAAAAGTAACTCACAGTACAGTTTTCATATTGAGTATGTTTTCAGCTGACATGTTGGAGAAATTGACAACTGTGCTCTACCTTTAAGCAAAATCATAGTTGGTGTTTTAAATTTTAAGAATATATTTGTTTTCTACTTTTTTGCTGTTATAATTTCCCTAGAATACAGTGCAGGCTGTCAGGATGGAGTAAATGTTCTTTAGATAGACTTTTTCCCTTAAAAATTGTCAGAATCTAATTGGTACAGGGAATAATAATTATCTATGCTTGACTATTTTTTAAATATGGTGACAAGCTGTTTTAAAAAAGGTATTTTTAGAATCGGTGCTTGTACATTTAGAGCCTGTTTTAAGGTAATGACTTATTTAGCTTTCAAAATTTGTTTGTATTACAAAAAATCTGCCTGCATTAGAAGTCATATTTCAGGGGTAATATTTGTGCAATTCTTCATAGGTTTGTCTGAGCCTCAGTTTTGTTTATTTTGCAGATAACTATCAGACAGCACAGCTGCTTGCTTTAATTTTGGAGCTGCTTACCTTTTGTGTGGAACATCACACTTATCACATCAAAAACTATATTATGAACAAGGACTTGCTGAGAAGAGTTTTAGTCTTGATGAACTCAAAACACACCTTTTTGGCACTGTGTAAGTTTTCTTTTAAAGATACATTTAATTTTTATTTATTAAATTTATATGCCCCCTGTCTCACTGTCAAGTGACTCTGGGTGGCTCTGCACTTTGTTGAACACATCTATTCTGAACAGATGAATAGAAAAATACGATTGAGAAAAATTAAAAAATCCTTGAGCCAAGGACCTGGTAAATCTCAAAAATTAAGGTGGGATAATTACCTCTTTATAGTCTGGTCATTATCATGATCTATACAATCAGTAAAAATATGTCAATTAAGAAAAAGCAGATACTTATAATCCAAATTAAATATATCTCACTGCATAATGGAATTGACAGGGAGATTGCATATCATTTATTTTTCCTTTATTCAGCAATTCAAAATATAGAAAATCCCCACGTAATCCATTAATTTAATTATGCTTTAAGACATCAGATCACTTTTGTAAATTTTCTCATTCCCAAGATAAATTTATGTCTTCATGTGAATCAAAATTTCATAACACATTATTGGGGATACACTAAATACACCTAGTTTTACCTTGGTTTGTTTGGCTCAGATTTTAAGATGTGCTATCTTAGTTCCTTCTGCAAGTGTTTCAGGAAATATTTTAGGCTCTCATTAATCCAGTGCAGATAAAACCTTACTCATAAAGACAATAGATCCACATCTGAGTAAGTCTTCTTGTATCCAAACAAAGTTGTAGTACTTAATGAAATAGACAAAGAATGTTTTAATCAGTTTTGATCAGTTTTCTTTTCTTCTTGTGGCTTGTTCGGGACAATTTCAGGCTGCCTTCTGTTCCGTGTATATGAAGAAATAATGCAGCTGAAGTGAGCCACAAATTGCATTTGGTCATATTATCACCACAAATTAAATAATAAATTATATATACAATAAAATTTATCACATAATATAATATGCCCATCCTCCCTAAATATATAATTAAAAAGAATAGTAGAAACCTAAATCCCTGTACGTCTTTTTATTAAAATTAAATATTGACACACGCACACATGCCCAAATGTTCCCTAATTCTCACTAGGAAATGGCAGTGGGGCAGTGAAAAGAAGTGAGCTAAGGAAACAGAGAAGCTGACACTCTGAAATTTAAAAATTGATTAAAAAAAATACAGATACTGGTTTTCGTTATTTATTTGTTTATGTCTTCAGTACTGCTTCTGTACTGCTGGCTCCAGAAAAATTCCCAGGGCTTGATAAGAAAGCTGTAATTTAAACGTACCTTGAACACAAAAGTTAGCATTCCACAATCAACCCTCTTGCCCTTCATTAACTAAAATATGCTTGTACTTTTTAAACGCTTTCACATTTCAGATGTGCTGTAGCTTCTCTTTGTTAGATCCATGGGGTTAATGTATTAGTAGACTCTTTTAGGTATTTTAAATACCTAAAATTCTTGTGTAACTTTTTTGCTGCTCTTCTTTGAAGTAGAATAACCTTTAATGTGTATTGTAAAGAACGTGAGAAAAAACATAGGAAAGACAAATATGCTTTTAATGTTATAGGTGCCCTTCGTTTTCTGAGGAGGATAATTGGCCTAAAAGATGAATTTTATAACCGTTATATTACCAAAGGAAACTTATTTGAACCAGTCATAAATGCTCTTCTGGATAATGGAACTAGGTATAATCTCTTGAATTCAGCAGTCATTGAACTTTTTGAATTCATCAGAGTGGTAAGTTTTATGTGTATTTTTCAACTTTACCTTTCAAACATATTTGTTTTAGGCATAGAACTGTATATTTAAAGTGTCTCAAGACTTTAATTATAAAACCACAATTTAAAAAAGCTAGTAATATCAAAGGGCTTCTTTTCTATAAGGCTATTATTGTAAAATGAACACAAGATGAAAGGACCTTAGTCTTGGTCCATTGCTAATACTTCCTGTCCCTTTATCTGTTTGAGCCAATAGTTACAGCTTTATCTAGATTATTATTGACACCCTTCTGCTTTTCATTAAAGCAACTTCTATGGCAATCACTAACTTTAAAAACTAGATTGCATAAAGCAATAGCATCTTTTTTCAGAGTTATATAGAAGTCTGGGGGGGAAAAGATTATATACTTCAATAAATTACAAAGAGGTACTGAGCTCATCAACTTGTGAGTTCAGAATCATCTTCAGTAAGAATAAATGAAAATTATCTTTTTGTTACCAGTTTTCAGTAACAACTTCTATCAATCTACTAGATTAGCAACCCCCAACCTTTTGGCCATCAGCGACCTGTTCTTTCATGCTGCCTATATCCCGCAAATAAGGCTTCTTTTATTTGCGGCCTGGTTTCTGGCATGCCATGGCCCAGTGCCAGTCTGTGGACCGGGGTTTGCGGAACCCTGTGCTAGATACAAATTAGAAGAAATAATGAACACACAGAATTAAAAGTAGATAGTGCTGGAAACTGGAGAAGTTTGATGCCAAGTGAGCTTTTGGGAGGGAAGGGTGTCAGATGATAAGGTTAAAACTGGAGTAATCCTGTTCTACAGCAGGGGTGGCGTTCTACCAGTTCGTATAGATTCCCGGTAATTCGGAGAACCAGTAAAACAGGCCCCTAGCTGGCACCACCCCTCTGCCCACTCCTCCGTTTCCTGCCCAGTCAGTCCTTACTGTGCATGCAGGCCATCACGCACATACACGACAATCACTTATGGCATTATCTGCCTACTCTGCCCAGTCACTCCTTATAGCGCATGTGTGCTAAATCGCTTCCCACATTTTCCTGTCTGCCGCCATCACTTTCACCACCACCAGCAGCAACCAGCCAGCCATTGCTGCCTGCCTTCCACCATCTGATCTCCTGAGGTGAGTAAGGTTCTGCGTGCTCCAGTCGCCTACATGCCGCTGCTGCTGCCAGCCCCAGTTGAGTCCTGACTCCTGAGCCAGCCGTAGGGAAGCCGACCGGAAACCTGATATGGACAGTGACTGGATGGAGCCATCCTTACGCCACCACCAGTCTGCCACAGCTCCTGGTTGAGCCCCTATGATCCACTGAGGGGGCTTGTCCCTCACGATGACAGGGTGATAGACGATAGGCCACGAGCCTCGCCACACCACCACTTGCCCTGACTTGGCTGGTGACTCGAGAACGGAGCAACACTCGAGGGCGTCGCTGCTTAGAGGTCACCACCTGAGATTCTCTGTAGGACATGCCGTTGTGGGGTTATCTTTGGCCTGCTGGCCACGGGTGGGAGCTGGGGCTCATACTCGGGAGCATGATGGCTATGTCGCAACAGCGCATTCACCATGCCTAGTCTATGCGAGATCCCTTCCTCCCTACCTGCCGAGCAGACCTGCGTAGACGATTATGCTGTGGAGACAGCAGGACCGAGCAGGGCCTGTGGAGATTATAGAGTAGCGAGTCAAGCCTCAACCATCTCCCAGTAGCTTAGCTACAGATATCATCCATGTCGTAGGAGAGTGGTGCTCTTTCAGTCTCTGCCTCTCTAGGCTGGGCTTAGATTTGCGGAATGTTTCACTTCCCTCTATGGGACTGCCCTCCCTTCAGGTTCCAGATTTTGGGCTCTGTCCTGGTAGCAGTATTAAGGGGCAGCTCGCTTTCTCCGGTTAATCTTGCCGAGAAACAGGAAGAATTCTCTTTAAGGTTGCAAATAGTCAATTCTTCCCGTTTCTTACGGCGCGACGCTGGCCTGCCCTAACTTGCCTGTTGTGGGCGGACCGCATTATCAGAAGTGGCTCCTTGCGCTTCACCTAAGCGCAGGGCAGGCCTTCGATTTCATTTCGGGCCACCCCAACCACTACGCCTAGGAACCAGCTTGCATTCGGTGGTACAGATCGCTCGAGCGGCCGCTTTAAGTCATTTAAATGGCAGGCTTTTTTTTTCTCCCGAGTCACGTATTGGGCAGTTTCTCTTTTCTTCCGAAGAATGCCGTGTTAGAGGGTGGAAGGGTGTAATTGCCTGAGTTATGTTTCACGGCCCTCCCTGCTATGGGTTTTAGCCTAAAGGAAGGCTGTTTGGAATAACTATCCCTTCTTTTCTCAGCGGGAAGATTTGCTCCTGGCGCGCGTGGCCATCACAACTGAACGTCCGGCGTCGCCGCATTACTTTGTTTGCTGTTAAAGGAGCTGCGGGTGGCAGCGTGTGAGTGCTAATATCACATAGGACTGTACTGAGGTAATCCTTATTCGCAGACTGAGGCGTGGCTTTCTTACATACAAAATACTGAGAATCAATTACACTCCATTCAACTCATTTTAATGCGCTTCTTGCTTAATTCGCCTCTGTTGGTTGGGCTCTACCCTCCATCCTCACCCCCCACGTCTCTCCCTACCCTCCGCGGACACAACAGGGAGCACCTAGGCCAGCATCGCCTCGCCTGTGCAGGCGAGCTGTTCTGAAGCGCTCTGTGAGTGATTATTTCGGGCTGGGCAAGGCATGCTCAATTTCGCTGATTGGGATATCCATAATTTGATATATGAATATTTGTGGCGACAGCCCGATACACTCCTGTTATAATATTCATCATAACAATATAAATAATACGGCAATTCATAACAATAATAAAGCTTATTTGTTGAGATACCGACTCAATTCTTGCAAGCAGATATCCATCGTTTTTTTTTAAAAAAAAAGACAAAAAAATATAAAAACACGGAGGATTTTACTTCAGTGTGCCTCTCTGTCATTTTCTTGACCACGGTCCCTGGACGCCTCCAACCCGCCCACCCAACTAGCATCAATAACGTGCTACTAGTCTTCCACAATTATAAAGACGAGGGGTAGTGGTTACAACAGTCTATTTTGCTTCCTTCTATTTCAGGGGCAAGGTCCAAATCATCAACACCACATCTAAGTCAAAAAAAAGGTTAGTCAGAAAGTATCAGAAAGGATGCCAACAAGGCGGCACAAGGCACTTGAAAAAACAAGTGCACACGGGAGGTACACAGACCTCTCAAGCTTCTCACCCCACAAGTCCAGGAGCATCCTCCTTCTTTTCCTCCCTCCTACGGCCCTTAAGATCTTTCCTCATCATCCGGCGCAGCAGTGGCGTCCCCGGAGTCAACAGAGACTCCCCCAGTCAGCTCAATGAACCAACCATGGCGAAGAATACCCGAGCGACTGTTCACAACCCAATGCTTGCCATTATTCGACAGGACTATATCTCCTTCCAGACGATGTCCAGGAGCGTAATGAAAGACCTGGATAGGAGAATGGCTATCCGTCAGGGGAATTGGCAGCAGCCAGCAACATTGTTGGTTCTGACCAGGGATCCATCCTGCACCTGCGTAGAAGGTATGATTCGCAAATCAGTTCGGTCATTGGTCCCAGCGTCGGCCGAGCTAACACCACCGCAACCTGCAGTTGAGGCAGACGTGATTGCCAGTCCCGTCACGTTTGAAGACTGGTACTTGAAAAGTGGATGCCTTCTGCGCGTGTAATACCAGGCACCACACTGGTTATGACAGGAAATATCTCTTCTACTTCCGCACACAACACTTTCTTCTAAAAATGTGGTGAATACGTCTTGACAGGTAGATCGAACCCATTGTGGGATTCGTTGTTCTCCATTTTCCCAGTGAGCGTGCTGGAGGACAAACGGCGCCGAGCTAGCCCTATAACGCGAGGGCCCATCAGTCTGATGCGTGAGACCATCACCGAGCGGCCATCGGCTGCTTCCTTCTTTTACCTGTTTTCTTCCCTCGGATGGCTCTGGCTATTATGTAGCATGTCCCCAATTCCAACACTAGAGCAACCAAGACATTTGCAAAGCTTATAGCAGCCACTGCAATTCTCAGGGCTGACGCAACGCTTTCATGTAGTTAAAAGTTTTCAGCAGAGCATCCACTTCACATGTCAACGCCTGTACGCTTGCTATGGTTCAAGATTGGCCAGCGATATTAAACAATAAATGCAAGCTTGCTTCATCTACTCTAGCGGGAGACAGGCTGTTTGGCCCTCCTAGATCGCTACTCAATGCGAGACCTCGAAAAACCGAAAAAGAAAATTTTAACCCTCCTTTTTCAGAAGTCAGACCCTAGAAACCCTCAGGTCCTGTTCGGAGGGATCTTTCAAGCCTTTTATCATACTAAATGGTCCGCCTTTTATCAGGCGACCATTCTCGAACAGATACCAGAGACCCCCCACCTTTCTGACCTAGGGCAACAGCCAGAAAGGTCCAGACCTTTGGATCAGGACAACAAGAAGAGGGGCTGGCCACCCATAGCAAATCCTTCCAGGAAGCGGGACATAATTGTTCGATTGTTCGGCCATCAAAGAATAAACCCCATGGACCTGCCTTCCATTGTCGGCTGGGCTTCCAACTTATCTGTAGACAAATGGACTCCTAATCTCATGATTTTGACCTGAGTCAGAGACACGATCAATGTGGTGGCCATGCGCTAGGAGTATCAACCCGCTCCCCCAGACTTCTTTATGTCGTCGCCACTCTTTACAGAGATCCAATTGGATGAAATCTCTATGGAAAACAGCTATTCAGCTACCAAAACATGGACACCAAGCCTCCAACCAAGATAGCTACTGAACCAACGAGGGCGAGGTTGTCTATTCCCATCTTTTTCGTTGTTCCCAAAAGTTCAGGGGGGTGGGAGAGCAATTCTTGGTTTGAAATGCCTTATCAATTTTTAGTATATCGCAAATTTAATGCACACCTCCACAAATCTAAACACTTGGGGTATAAAAAAAAGGTGACGTCCTGAGCATCTGGAGATCTGACGGAGGCGTGCTTACATATTCCAGCAGTTCAGTCCTTCCCACTTAATTTTTATGCTTTGTCATTAAATAGTCTCAAAATTTTGAATATGTGCTTTTCCCTCTCGGACTAGCCTCGTGCCTCAGGACCTTCACAAAGGTTTTCCTCTGCAGCCTCGCTGCTCATACCCAGGGGTCCCATCACGACTGCAGTATTACCTTGATGATATCTTTAATTTTGTTCATCTTCTTGTTCATAACAATCAGTCATAGATGGCTAGACCAACATTACAGCTCCCTACAACTACACAGGTTTCTCAATCAACTTGGGAAAAGAGGGTCATTTAACACCTTCAGAGACTTTGATTAATCATCTGGGGGCAGTCATAGATACAGCGAAGGTCAGGGTTTCTAGGAGGTGTCCCTAGTTGATTATCAAAATTGTTAGGACAAGATGATCTCATGTCTATCTATTTCCTTGGGACGCAGCTCCACAGACTAGAAGACCTCCAGGGGTTCCTGCTTTCCCGTACCCGCGATCCGCCGAAGCAACCATGAAATACAAGGTCAAAAGTGTCTCTACAAGTCCTCATATCTCTGCTCTGGTGGACCAGACGCAGCCATAAACAAAGGTTGCCCGATCAAAGAGCTCGCACAGACTTAACCATCACCCACTCGATGCCGAACCTGAATTGGAATGGGTGCTCACACTTTAATCCTCACGTAGCCCAGGCTGCTGGTCCCCCTAAATGACGTGCAGCATACACTGGCTGGAGCTTAGAGCAGCTCTCCGCAGCTTTCCTTCGACAAGGTACGCAACCAACACATTTAATATGTGACTGACAACTAACCAGAGTGAAAGCTCACATTAAAAGGGGCGAACTCAGTCGAATACACGCATACTCATGTGAGAAGTGCGAGTGTTTGTGTGGTCATTGGGCAGAGAGCCATCCTAATTTCCAATCAGAGCAGTACACATTTTCAGGACTGTCAAATACACAGGCAGATTGACTTAAGCAGGGCATGAATAGTCCATCGGAGTGGCGCTCTCGAACCCTCTTTCAAGAGATGGTCAGGACATTTTGGACAGCCATATGGTATGACGCTCGTTCACTTCCCCCTCAACACTCAGCTCCCCGAGATTTCTTTTTCCAAAATTTCTTTTCCCTGCAACAAGGAACGGAGAATTCAATGGTGCTCGCGGTTGCCGTGGCCCCTGGGGACTTCTGGTACGCATCCCGCACTTCCACTGATCCCAAGGTCATCCAGAACTGCTCGACGAGAGGGTGGAACTGCTTCTGGTAAGCTCCCTCCTGGCCGCAGAATGGTCGTGGTTGCAAGACTTCACGGAGTCTATTGTTATCACCAACCCATGGAGAATTCCACCTCGATACAGGTCCTTGTTAACCAAGGGACACCCTTCAGCAGATCAGCCAGACGCCTCAAAAATGGTTTAGCACCTGAACGCGTCTGGAGGTTGAGGGCGGTTAGTCGTCTGAAGAGTAGAAAAGTTTTCCAACAGGAGTTAATCGCGCACCCATCATTTGCGCCGAATCGACAGGTCGTGCCAGGATGTGCCCCTCAGACGCAACTCGCATCCTACAATGCAACGTGGTCCATTTTTTCCTGTCTTTGAGCAGCGGACTATGACGTGTAGCCATCTCAATTGATCCCATTTCTCCGCCTTCTGTGTGGCTTCAGATCCTAGAGTTTCTTACAAAACGGCTTGACAAGTGATATGTATCAGCTCAATACGTTCTGGAAAGACAAGGTGGCAGCCTTGGCGTCAGTAATACACTTTATCAAGGCCTGCCATATCTCTCCTTCTTCCGACCCACCTCCCTCCACGCATATACGTTGTTCCCTTCTCGCACCGGAGCCATAGAAACCTCTCTAGGCCACCAATATTTCACCAATTATCTCACTTGGGACCTATAACACGGTCTTTCTTAGCACGCTCACTCTGCCCTGTGGTTGAGACTCTTTATGCAATCATGCAAGTCTCCAATTTTCTCTGACATATAAAGTAGTTTTTTTCGTTCGATCACGC